>PVIW01003814.1:64106-154249 GCA_004026585.1 Noctilio leporinus
GGGGGGGGGGGGGGGGGGGGGGGGGGGGGGGGGGGGGTGCGCCCCCTGGTGGCTAAGAGTGATAAGATGCTCCAGGATAGGGGCTGAGGTCCACTTTCTCCCAGCCCAGGGAATTGCTGTGAGTGATTCCAGCAGAGCTCAGCTTGAATTGACTCCTGTTTCATTGACTGCTGTGCATCAGCGGCGCTAGGAGATGAATCCTCACACCTTGACCCTTGAGCTGAGTGCTATTTTTACTGTGATTTTTGTCTGCATCAGGCCCTGTCAGCCTGTACCTCTTTGTAAATAGGGCCACTTGGGTCCTTGCTGTCTGAGCTGAACCATTTGTGACAGACCTTATGGCCCAAAGCCAAAATGTTTCCTTGCTGGTCTTTAGAGAGAGCTTTCCAGTGTGGATACAATGCCTTAGGTAAGTTGTCTATGTGTCTTGAAGCCATGCCTGTGGTTCACAGCTCCATCTGCTGTGGCAATTGCCGTGTAGTTGCAGTGTTGCGGCATTCGCAGCAGGGGTTCACAGGGTTGCTGCTGTGTGCCCATAAGTGCTCCTGGTTGGTGGCTCTGGGCCTATGCAGGACTGGAGCATCTTTTGTGTACTTTGGGCTCCTAATGTGCCAGATGGTGTCATAGAGTGCTTCACAAGAATGAGACACTATTTCTCCAGAAAGTATCCAGTTTAAAAACACCTCTTCTCAGATCTCCTTTCTTGTGTTTTCTAACGGTTGTGTTCTACACTAGCAGGTGCCCCAGTGCTCTAGGGAGGACACCCTGTGCCCAGCCTCACTTGATGAATGGCAGGGCTGGGCTGCCTCTCCTGTTGCTTCCAACTTTTTCCAGGGTTCTAGCTAGGTGCCTCCACCCTGGGCAGAGCCCCCAGACTCCACCTTGGAGTCTGGGCCTTTGGCCATGGTTGGAGCACAGGAGTGCAGAGTGCCAGCAGCACAGCCTAGCAATAGGAGCTTGTCCTCTGGCCTTCATTCTTGGCTCTTGGCTGGGTATGATGCTAACACAGCCTCCTGGGACAGGTGTACACCTGGGTGCCACAGGTCCTAGGCAAGTTTCGCCCTCTCCTGGTACTGGCATTGCAGTCTTTCTCCAGAGAGGCCACCCTGGGGCACCAGAGCCTTTTGAAAACACTAGGCAGAGCTGAGGGAAATTCTTGTGGTGACCCCTCTGTCCCTCAACCCAAAGACCTGTGTATGAGCCAGGACCAAGTGCTGTGAGAGGCAACACTTGTTGAGAGTACAACTTAGGGGGAACCCTGGCTTTCCTACTGGAGTATGAGTGCCCCCAAATGCACACACTGTGCCCGAGCTCCAAGAAGGGTTCCTGACCAGCCCATGAGTTATTTGAGGAGACCTGTGACCTGGTGGGTCAAGGAGCCCTTTCATAAACATCACCATGTACCCATGGGCCTCAGGGTCACATTAATCCCTGCATAGCAACTGGTCTCTTCTCTGATGGCAGGTTTACTGCTCCCCACCCCTACACCTTCACACTCAGGACTGAGAGTCCCATGGGAAAACCCACCAGGTGGCTGTCTGTCTTTGAAGACTAGATGAGCCACCCATATTTCTTCTCCAAAATGACTATTGCTGTTTCAAACAGAAGAGAGAAAACTGCTGGTCACTGGTTAGACTTGTGAACTTCTGGCCCAGGCTATTCTAATGTGTGTCTCTCTTGACCTCCTCAGCCAAAACAGAGTGGAATATGAGAAAAGGGTTCGAGCACAAGCCAAGAAGTTTGCACCCTCATAAGCAGCGACCTGCGGCAACATCAAAAGGAAGGGATTGGTTTGGCAAGAACTTGTTTACAACATTTGCAGATCTAGCATTGCTCTATACAATTACTAGTCACCTAGGGGGAGGCAGGCGGGCGCCATTTTCCATTTCCGCCACTGGTACACAGATCTCCACTTGCTGAATTGCCCAGTTTTTCATACAGGGTCTCTTCCTTCAGTCTTTTGTATTTTTGATTGTTATGTAAAACTTGCTTTTATTTTAATATTGATGTCAGTATTTCAACTGCTGTAAAATGATAAACTTTTATACTTCTACGAGCCCCCGAGGAGCTAGCCCCCTTTGCTCGTGGGCGCAGGCATGCTTCCACTGTCAGAGCTGCACAGCCCCGGCTGGCTGTCTGAAAAAGAAATCGGCCTGTCCCCTGCCCTCGCGCCTCCGTCCTTCTCTCTGCAGAACCCGGGTTGTGTTGCTATGAGCCTCAGATCCAAAGTCAGCCAGCCTCTTGTTTCCGCATCACTTCCTTTGTGTTTATATGGCGTTTTGTCTGTGTTGCTGTTTAGAGTAAATAAACTGTTTATATAAAGGTTTTTGTTGCATTATCGTCATTAAAAGTGTGAGGAGGCAGCCTTGGGGTGTGCGCCCCCACATATACACACACAGCTATAGGCCCCACAGAGCACTGGCCTCTGCCCCAGCACGTCTTGCTGCCTCTGCCTAGGTCCTTTGTGGCACTTGTCCCGGTCCTTTGTAAATAGTGCTGTGTACAAAGATGGCGTGTGTCCAAGGTTTCTGTCCGCCCCACCTGGGTCTTTGGGCTGTAGAGCACTAGAGTTCAGATCTTGTCAAGTCAACATTGGTATTAAGACCCTTCTAAAGTGTGTGCTGCCCGAGCCATTGGGAGGTAGAGATACCTAAACCCAGGCCAGGGCAAAGCCTGAGTGAGGACCACGTCTAAGCCACTGGCCTTCCTCAGTGGCCAGTGCAGGGTGGCTGGGCTAAGGCATGTGACCTTTTCACATCTGGCACTGCCCTCGGGCCTCTGCATGTAGCATCCGGCCCTCCCATGCTCACCACCTCAGCCCCACCCCTAGGCACCCTAGAGAGCAGCTCTGAGGGCCACTGTCACATGCTCTGTCTCCTAGAGCGTTCTGAACCTGGTCACCCAAGGAAGCTACTCTCCTCAGAACCCTGGAACCTGAGCCCGTACCAGAGCTTCCAGGAGTTGGCCGCTTGTTCTCTCGTAAGCAGTCCTGGATCCTGGCTCAGCAGGGAGATGCTATAGATGGAGACAGAGACCTGGCCCTGGGTCCCAGTGAGCACAGAGGCCCCAAGATGGCTTTCAACCAGCCAGCCTTGCCCTCCCACCTGAGGACCCTTATCAGATCCAGGTGGCCTGTGGCTTTGGCACATGGGCTGAGTTGGGGATGGTCCCCAAAGGGGTGGGGAGCACAAGGAGGGCTGGGCATCTGGGCCCTTGGCCGGGAAGGGGTATCTCTGTTCACCCCTCAGTTGACAGCATAGCCCAAGGGCCCAGTGCCTTGTTCATTTGCCCAACTGGTCGTCTTGGGTTGCTGAGCTCTGAGCTCTCTTGTGTGATGTTCATGATTATTTCTAACGCAGAGGGCCTTAGAGGTTCAGTAGGTCATGTGTGTATAGCCCCTTCCAGAATGTCTTATTTTGTAATGACTGAACTACACTTAGTAATAGTTACACATGTATATGGTTAATATATATGGAAATGCAATATATTTTCTAGTTAAAGCATTCTAAAGTAATCGATGTTTCTAGCACATTGTCGTGACTTTGGCTAATGAAATGTCCTTTTGTGCCACAGTTCTTGGCTTAAAGATGTGAATCTTGTAACAGGAGAACTATGAAATGTGATCATTCTGTTTCTACTGTAAGGGAAGAGAGTGTGTTCCCAGCATGAGGCACCTAATTAGTGAGGAATTGTGGGCAATAGATTAACCACTGTATCTAAGAATCCTCTAATTAAAACATTTCCACAAACTGCTGCCTGCAGGGTGTGTCCTTTTCCTGCCCCTCCCACACAGGCCAGCCCTGTTCGCTGCTGCTGTGCTCAGGGAGTTCAGGCCTTCTCTCCACGGCTTCCAGTGTTAGACCCTCCGTGGCTCAGGGGTCGAGGCTGATGTCCCTGGAAACTGGTCAGATTGCTTCTTGTCCCCTCTAAGAACCTGGCGTAGGCAGGCAAGGCACAAGGAATGAGTCCTGTGCTGGCCACTGGCCTGCTGGAGCAGGGTCTTTCCACTGGGGACCTGGGGCTGTTCTTGTCACTTAGGTGGGCCTTCTCAGGGAGCAGGATGCTATCCTTACGGAGCCAAGGTACATACAGGCTCTTGGTGCAGACCCTGACAGGATCCTGGGATACTGTGTCCAGGGCTGAGGGGGAGCTAGCTAGCCCTCAGCCTCTATCTCCCCAGCAACAGCTGCTCAGAGGCCTGAGTTATCTGGCCAGGCTGTGGGTCCCCCTGTCCTCCTTGGACTGTCCCAGCTGGACCAGCGCTGTGTCTTATCCGCCACACAGGCCACCTCGCTCCCTGATCTGCTAGCCCAAGGCCTCCCCACGTCAGGCTCTGCCATGGGCCACCTCCAGTTCGAGGCTGCAGTGATAAGTTGGCAGATTGGAAGCCCAGGATTGACTTGAGCTGTCTTAAACAGGACTGAGTCAGCTTCAACTGGGAGGCCTGAGGAGTGCCTGCACGGCATGTGCCCTGAGCACCCCTCTGCTGAATAAGGGGGTGTTCTGCAGGGGCCCAGGAGGCTCACAGGTGTGCAGATGCTGTGGCCCCATCTACAGAGTCTATGGGCCCCATGGGACTAGAGCACCAGGGTACTATTCACCCTGTTGTCCCCAGACCCCACAACTAGCTTAAGTAGGTTAGCCCAAAGGCTCCAGCATCTGTTAGAAGGCCATTTTCCCTGAGCTCCTAGAACAAGTAAACAGCAAAGTCACAGAGCACAGATCTGGGTTCCTCCTTTGCTCTACCCTTCCACGTGGCCCACCCGTCCCTTCTTCCATGATGCCTTTCTGAAGAGAGGCCAACTGGATATTCATGCTGCCCCTTCCATTCCTCCACGGAGGAAGGAACCTGGAGCCCCCAGAGCTAGAGACAAGGGCATCTCAGTCCTCCATTGTGCAGAGAATAATGCCTGTTCCTTGGAGGGGCTGGTGCTGGGCCCACTTGTAGCTCTGTCTCCTGATACTGTTCTGGTCCCACAAAGTGGTGAATGCAGGAGGTGATCTTGCTGGAGGTGGCCCCAGCACACCTGCCTGTGGGCCAAAAGCCGATGAGGAGGCCAGTGGACAGACTGTTTTTATGCCCCAGGCCTGGCACAGATTCCACCTGTGCAGGTGCTGGCAACAGGATGAGCCCACCACCACTGAGCTGCTGGTGACTTGCCCCAAGAAGCAGAATCCAAGGGAAGAGGCTATCTGGATCAGGCCTTCTCCCAAGGGGAGCCACCTCTGCTAGCAGAACCACCCAAGATGGCACAGGCAATGGGACAGATTCCTGCCGTCCTCAGGGTTCTCCAGCCCAGAGCAGGCCAGATTCCCTGCCCAAGTCCCACAGCCCGGCCCCTTTCCCTGCCTCTGTGCTGGACTGGTGCTAGGGTTCGGAGGGCAGCAGGAGGTGGCTGTGCCTGCAATTCCAAGGGTTGCCACGGGAGAGTGTGAGCTGGGGCATTGTTAAAGCTATAGCAGTGGAGTGGACTCGCTGAGGTGTCCTCATCATAAGGCCCCTTTCCCTGCTCTCCGGCAGCCATCAAAGTGCTTATCCGGAGCTGGGTGTTTTCCTCATGGCCCTAAGGAGGAAAAGCCATTCTTTTCACCTGCCAGGCTCTTTCCTTCCAGAAGCCCACAGCTCTGACCTCCTTTAGGCACTGTGTCTTGTGCTCTAGCACCTGTTGTGACATGTGCCTGCCCCCACGTGTCCCCTCATCACTTCTGCTGCTTCGGACTGCTGTCAGGGGTCTGGGGCAGAGGTGCCAGGGTGATACTTTAGAGGAGTGTCTGGGGCACAGGCAGGAGGAGTGGAGCAGCACCCTCCCTGCACACTCCTGGCTGTGAGATCAACAGGTTCCCAACCTTCAGAGGTGGAAACATTCCCCTCCTGAGGTCACTGGAGGTCAGGCCAAACAGTACATCAGTGCCCATCCCTGTGGGCTGACAGAGCTAGCAATGGGTACTCACCAAGACTTACCTGCTTGGGTACCCCAGCATCCCCCAGGATGGGCACTGCTATTTTACAAATGAGGGAAACTGAGGCCCAGGGCAGCAGAGGAGAGCAACAGGGCAGGAATCTGACTGGCTCAGATGGGCCTGACTTCAGTCTCAGAACAGATAGAATGAAGGGACCCGGCATAAAAGGGACCATCACTCCAGCCCTTGGAAGAGTGTGTGGAGGGAAGTCCTGGGGAAACGGGCTCAGGGCTGGACTTGGGACCCAGCCTCTTGCTGTGCGGCCCTACTCAAGCCCTTTCCCATCTGGGCCCCAGTTTGCCTATCTAAGGAGAATGGTGAAGGCTCCAGGGGCCTCCTGCCAACAGGTTAGTTAATTATGGCTGGTGCCTCTAATGTCACTGGCATCCCCAGGGCATGGGTGAGGGGTGTAAGCAGGGCACGCACACACTCAAGCAGCCCCTCCTAACTTCCTGTTTACAGCAGCTGCAGCCTCAGCTCTTCCTCTCAAGCCATCATCATCACCATGGCAACCAGACGGGCATGTTTTTTCCAACAGGTTGGCAGAACCTGACACATAACTCCAAGAATTAAGGGCACTAGCTCCAAGATGCTGGCCCAGGACCTGGCAGTCACCTAGGGAAGGACAAGCTGAGGGGTGGCACATGGTCTAATCCCTCTCTCCTGCTTCCCTGACTCATCCATCTCTCACCAGCAGTTGATGCATATCCTGAGCACCCCCTACTCCCATTTGGCTGTTCTGGGTCAGAGCTTCTAGGAAAACCTAACCTGCAATGCAATCTCTACCCCACCCCCTCTGCAGTATTGTAACACACACACATACTGTATGTAGTTGGCATAAGGCCTCACGGATGCAAGTCTGGATCTGGAAGTTGAGACAGGTGGTAGCCCCATCAGATCAGAGCTGTGTGCATCATCCCTGTGTAAGGGGGAAGCAACCTGTAAGAGGACAATTCACTGAAAGGCGCAGTTGTTATGGGTGGTGCCTCCCTACATGGAGCTATGCTCTGGAGCCCTAGTCCTCCAGCCTTTGGCCCTCCCCTCCGCTCGTCTGACCCCTGGTCTCCCCAGAGGGAAATATCCTTGCCTCTGGGGCTGAGTTGTAGTGGGTTCCAGGCTTGTTTTTCTGTCCTTTGGAGAGAAAACTCCAAATCTCTGTCTGATCCCCAAGAACAAGGTGTTCTGAGGGTCCAGCAGGATTGGCCAAAGGCAGGGCTGGGATATAGGACCCTGTGCACCCCAGGAACAGAACCTCTGCACAGCCACCCACGGTTTCTAAGTGTGGTCCCAGAAGGCCCAGCAGCACCTGGAGCTTTTCAGAAATGCAGATGATCCACCTCAACCCAGGCTTTTGGAATCAGTAGATTTGGGGTGGCCGCAATCAATGTTAAGAGGCTTTCTTCAGTTGACTACGGTCAAGTTTCAAATGCTGCACTGGGCTTGGAGTGGGAAGCCCAGGAAGGGACACTGAAAGTGGGCTGGGAAATGCATGGGCTGGATCCAGCTCAGGCCCTGGGGCTCCAACAGGCTGTGTGACCAGGCCCATGGCCCAACCTGGGGTGTCTGGGCCTCATTTCGGTCATGGGGACGAACCCTCAACGAGTAATCAGGGTTGTCATGGGCATCCTGGGTTGATGACTGCAGCAACCCTCACCCTACTGAGAAAAGAGAGCTGGTAGGCCTGAGATAAGGAACTCCCTGGGTTGATGCAAGGGACAGCACTGGGCCGAGAGAACGACTCAGAAGATGGCTGCACAGTCGTGTCTGAGCAATGCGCCAGCTGATCCTAGTTCTGTTTCAGGGACTCTAGCGCCTGGGGCCCTGGAGAGGGGTCCCTGACAGAGGGCGGAGTCTGCTCGAGGGTCTGCACCCACCTGTGGGTTAACTGACATCTCAGCGGCCCGACCCCAGGGGGAGGGAGCTCCCTGGCCGGGCACTGGGGGTGCAGGGACCTTCCCCTGGCCCGGTTGATGGTAGTGTTAGCCATGGCGCGCAGGAAGGAG
The DNA here is from genome assembly GCA_004026585.1 of Noctilio leporinus. NCBI lineage: Eukaryota > Metazoa > Chordata > Mammalia > Chiroptera > Noctilionidae > Noctilio > Noctilio leporinus. Next base: position 72,071 of record PVIW01003814.1, read on the forward strand.
AGGGGGCGCTTGGGGCGGGCCCGCAGCTGCGGGGGCGGGGCGAGCAATCCAGGTCCCGCCCCGGCCCAGCGCTGCAGCCGCCTTGGGCCAGCTGCGCTCAGTAGTCTGCGCGCGAGGCTGCGAGCGAAGTAGCTGTCCAGAGCTTCCCGGAGTCAGACTGGGCAGCCGCAATACCCCATCCCTACCTGCACCCAGCCCACGGTGAGTGCTGTGACTCCGTCCCGCGCCGTCGAAGCTCAGTCGGAGCCCACCGGGATGGACCTGGGATGCCGCCCCCCTTGGCTCCTCCGTGCGCACCCCCAGGCAGCACGGAGAGGCACTCCCCCGGCCCCCACCAAGGCCGAGGGCGGCAGGAGATCGCAAAGACCCGCTTCTGCCCCCCGGGGAAACTGAGGCCGGTGCCTGTGTCGAGGAGCGCTTCTCCGGCATTTCTACTCACGCAGCGTGCGCCCTCCCTGGCATTTCTACTCCCCCGCGGCCTCCCCTAGAAACACAGAAGCGGGGGAGGGAAGGGAGCGCTGGTCAATCGACACGCGGGGGTAGGCAGGTAGTGAGGAGGGAGTTGGGGCCAAGATCGCTGAGAAGCTTTGCGGGTGTTTCCCAAGTAACCTGCTTTGAGGAAGACGCCCCCATCACACCGTTGTCCCTCCCGCCGTCTTCTGGTACTATAGGACCCCAGCCTCCTTGAAATCCCTGTCAGCGAAAGACCTGCCTGTCCCTTTTACCTATCCCAAGGGTATAGGTATAGGGGGATACTCACCTAAGCATCTTTTGAGTTTCCTGGACCACCCCCCTCCAGTGGGAGAAAGACCCTGCTGAAGAAGGAGGGAGGGGTATCAATGAGAGAAGTAGGGGGAGGAACCTTGCTTGGAGACAGGTGAGTGAACTCAGGTAAGAGGGGCCTCGGAGGGAAAATGAACTTATGGGGTAAAATCATTTTTCATGCATTCGTTCCAGAAGCATCTGGCTAGCCCTTTACAGCTGGCCTCAGGCTTCATGGAGCGCTAAGAACACCTACAGTTGGTTAAAATTCATACTGCCAGGCTCCTCCCCAGGGACTAGGTTGGGATGAGACCCCAGGGAGCAGCATTTGTAATGGGCATTGCCCTTGAGTTGTGCAGGGCTGCATTGCCTGGGAAGTCATGGAGGAGAGATGGGAGCCAGAAATCAACACAAGGGTGAAGGGGGCTGTGGGGGCCAGATGGGGGCCGGGCTGGGAAAATTAGACCAAGAAGATGGCATGGAGAACTAGCATGTGAGGCCAGACATCCTGCCACACCCAGGGCAGTATCGGTGGACTCCCTACCCCCAAGTTGCCAGTGACCTAATTTATGTAGGAAGGGCTTCCCAGCACTCTGAAGGTATTTGCTACCTGTGAGGGTGCCCAGCTGGCCACTGACTAAGGCTTAGATGCCCCAGACTCACCAGCCTCAGAACCACCTGAGAGGTTAGTGGTAAAGAGCCTGGCCTAGAGCCCTGGATTGGAATCCTGGCTCTGGGCAAGCCACCCCAGTCCTGGGCTATGAAATGGGACATCCATTTTGCAGTGTTGTCATTTCCTCTTCAACCTGGGCCTGCAGGACAGCCAGGGGACAAGGTCAACCTGACAGTTTTGGCTTGCCTGCCGTGCCAGTGTAACCAGCCTCAGTTTACTTATTAGACCAACGGAAGCTGCGATTTGGGTCCTGGTGACTGGGCATTAGCAGGGATGTTCTGTGCTGCTGTCCAGGCCCAGAAGGATCGAATAGCTCAGGAAGGGGTCCCATTAGGGCCCATCACACAGATGGAGGGCCCCTGTCACCTGGTGTCTGGCTAGCTCCTGCCAGGCTTCCTACAAGGATGGCCACGGGCTCACTGTTAATGACAGCTCTGGGTCAGGTGCTGGTTAGTGCCCAGGGTCAAGGCTGTTGGATGCCACGAGGCCATTAACTGCCCAAGTAGCCCAGGATTCCCAGTGGAACTCCAGGAGTTTCTGAGCACGCAGACACCTGCGCCCAAACACCACTGTTGCCCCCATCCTGGCAACAGGCTGAGGGAGTCAGGAGGCAGGCTGGCCCACCTGGACCCCAGGACTCAGGACATGCCCAGAGCTTAGTGCTTGGACACAGGAACCAGGGAGACCTGGACCCTATCTCAACCCACCTGCTGGCTCTGTGGCCTTGAGCAGTCTCCTAAACCTGGAGCCTTGGTTTCCTCATCCAGATGAGGGGAGCAACGCAGTACCCCTCTCCAGGGTTGAGCATTATCCAGTGAGATGTTGAGTGGAAAATGCGAATAGGGTGCTGTCTCCCCACCACCTTGAACATTTTGCTTTTACAGACACCTCCATCCTTGCAGCTCAGGTCACTGGGCTCCTGCGTCACATTTGTCTCTGAGATGTAGAGCCCCTATAGCCCCTGTCACATGCAGACACAGCAGTTGGCGGTTGCCCTGGCAACAACTCAAGCAGTGGCTGCTCTCCTGGCTTTGGGGGCTGCTGTTGGGAGCAGCTTTCTCCACTCAGCTAGAGAGAGAAAAGAGATCAGGGATGCCCAGTCTCCGGGGACCTCACAGTTGGCTGGAGGGGCAACAGCTTCTGGAAGGTGTGCCCAAGCTGCAGAGCCCCCACCATTGGGGAGAGGCACCCAGGGGCAGGCACTGATAGCAATGAAAGAGGTGGGGCCTAATTTCTGGTAACTCTATAGGTAGACAGGCTGCTTGCCTCTCCTGTCCGGAGGTGGTGGCCTGAGCTGTTGGGGGGTATAAACCAGGAACAGCAACCCTGGACTGCAGGAGACCAATGGACAGACACAGCTGGAGCAGGGACCTGGCTTGCTCAACAAAGTCAATTTAAGTCCTACCAGGTGCTAGGTATGTACTGACCCAGCTCTCTCAGCAGAACTGAAGATTCTATGGAAGAGGCAGCAGGTGTTTGAGAAACTGCACATAATGTGCAGGGTTCCTCAGCCCAGGGAGAATGGCTTGGCATTCCCACCACCAATTGCCCATGAGACCTGGGCTAGTAGATCAATCTGGCTGAGTCCCCATTTCTTATTTTGTCAAGTGAAAATAACAATGGCCTCTGCCCAGGCTGATATGCCTGGCCCAGAGGCACCCTCCATACGTGGACAAGTTCCCATCAGCAAGGAAGGGGGACCTAGGCAGTCAGTGCGGAGACCATGTGCTGCTCTAAGGGGAGCAAAGTGTGTTCTTTGCACCTGATGCCAGCAGGCCTGGACAGGGAGCTGAGGGGTGTGCACCAAGCAAGCAGAGGTGGCCTGACAGAGGGTCTGTACTTTGCTATGATGGTTTTCAGGAGGAGCAAGGGGAATACCCTGGAGGTTGAGGGAGGTACAAGGCCAGTTGGTGCATGCCAGAGGAGGGGTGGGTGCCTGGCTGGACAGTACAGTGGAAGGGGTGGACTTGAGGGACAGCAGTGGCTTACCTGTCATCCTGCCCTTCCTCCTGAAGGCTGCGGAGAATACCGAGCTCCCTGAAGGAGACATGCAGGTGTCACCCCATGCTGGGCCTTCTCCCCTGCTGCAGGCTGGCCAGACAAGGAGAGCCTAGTGCCAGCAATGAGTAGAAGTGACAACGCTTCTCAGAGGAAGCCTGGACCCTGCCACCTGGACGAAAGGTGTCCCTGTTATTCAGATGTGCCTGCTGCTGGGGTTACTGTCTCTAGACCTTTCCAGGGCTACAGATTGTTCAGTCCGAGCCCTGTCCCCCACACAGGTTCTGGCCACACAGAGCAGAATGACCAAGACTGAACTGGCTTTAAAGAGCACAGGCAGGGTCTGTTGGGCCGAGGCTCCTTCCGTTACACTTTTGGTCAAGGGCCCTTTCCTGTGCTGGCTGTGGCACCTGGGCTGCTCTAAGGCACAGAGTCTTGCGTGCCATTTCAACATGGGGCACTTGGAGCAGGACAGGACAGGGAGAAGGGGCTGTGGCCCCATACTTTGCACCTTCTGGGAGCAGGATCTGCCCCATGTTCTCATTTCCAGTGATTGCAGGGAACGGCCTATTTCGGGCAGCAGTTCAAATGGTGAGGATGAGCCACTGGCCTTGCTGTGCTTGGTGGGTGAAAAACCCCGGGGATCCTTTCTGTGCATCCTGACCAACGGAACGGGGGCACAGACTTTGCAGGGCACCTCATCACTTCTTACAGTCTTACAGTCTTGTCCCATCCCCAGAACTACTACCCTGTAGGGGTTTCCCATTTTGCAGACTGGGATATTTATCAAGTGAAAATGACAGTGGCTGTCTGCCCAGGCTGGTGACTTAGAGAGAACAAGTGACTTGATAGGAGTCCTTGTGGCCTCCTGAGTATCTACAAAGTCGGGGGGGGGGGGGGGGGGGGTTTCAGGGCCTCTGGTGGCCATGATGGTGCCAGCCATTGCTCTCCCAGAGGTGTCCCTTCCTCTTGCCTCAGGCTATTCCCCAGTTCATTGCTTCTGTTGGTTTATAGTTAATTCAGTAATTGCTCGATGTGGTTGGTGCGTGACGTGCTTGTTGGGGGACTATGTAGCAATGATGAACTAATGAAGGAGCAGACAACTGGAAGCCATGCCATCTCTGTCTGCAGGTCAGCCACCATGTCCACCTTGCTGGAAATCAAGAGCAGCGTGCTCAGGCAGGTGCAGGTCTGCCCATCCTTCCGCCGGAGGACTGAGGAGGAGCCGGAAAGCACCAGTGCTGATCCTCAGGAGCCTACCATGGGGGCCTGGTGGGTGCACCATGGCCCAAAGGGAGCCTAAGAGGGTCTGAACCCAAGGCTAAGGAGTACCCTGTGGACATCACGCTGTGCCCTGAGGCGGGCCTTGAGTCATGTGGGCAAATGGATGGTCCTAAGCTGTGCCACATGTACTGTGAGCCCTGTCTGCTGACCCCAAGCCTGGCCTTTCTTGGTAGGAAACCAGGGGATGGTGTGGAGTTCTTCACCCAGATGCGCCTCATCCTGAAGAAGGGGGAAGGCAGACGGGGCCTGCCATGCCCTGAGGTGAGGTCAGGGCTCAGGCACTATTGTGTAGCATGGGGTGCACTGTGCCAGGCCTCCTTACATGTCTGCTCTGAATCCAGCCTCCTCACCTACCTCTCACACCCTCCCTGGGTCACCCCCGCCCTACCCAACCAGCCACAGGAGCCCCACTTTCAGGGACCCTCATCCACATTCTTTCCTGTTAGGTCCTTTTGCGCAGCAGCTCACCAGCCCCAACTGAGCCCATGGATCCCAACCGTGGCCTGAGAACCCTCACCGAGGAGGAGGTAAGAGGGATGGAGTTCTGACCCTAAGGTTAGGCTGTGAGCCCTGACTGTGTGCCAGGCTCAGAGTCTGGGAATTGGTGGACAGTAAAGGTGGCTGGGTTGATGGGCCGGGCCTCCCCATGGAAGCAAGTAAGGAGCAAAAGTCAGGCATGAGTAGGGGCCCCCAGTGGAGGGCTGTGCAGGTGCAAAGGCACTGAGGCAGGGCATGGGCTCTGCCAATGAGAGGAGCTGCTGAGGGCTGGGAGTGGTACACGATGTGGGCCCAAGGAACCTAAGGGGAGACAACGGTGTGGTGGCAAGGGACTCAGGGTGTGCTCCCCACACCACCCACAGGTAGAGATGCTCTATGAAGAAGCCTTGTACACCGTCCTTTATCGTGCAGGGACCATGGGCCCTGACCTGGTGGATGACCAGGAGGCCCTACTGAGCTACCTACAGGAGGTGAGTCCCCGTTGGCTCTGCTTATCTTGCTCTGAAAAGGCCGATACCACTGCCCACTCCAACTCCCTCCCCTACCTGCTGATATCACTGTTGCTTGAACAACATACACAGATGTACTCCATGTAGACGACACACATATATGTGTGTGCACAGGCAGCACACATACAGTCTCACAGGCCCACCCAGAAGGATGGATAGACACACAATACATAGAAGGGTAGAAAGGATAGATACATCTTTCCTCTTCACCTGTGTGTGCTTCCCCCACCCATGACATTTGCAGTCAGGCATCCCTGACTCAGGGCCATGCCTGAGGTCCCCAGTGTGATGACCAGCCTCACTTTGGGGGTCACCTGGGCCCTCACAGCTGCCTGCCTTCTCCAGGTATTCGGTACCAGCCCCAAGCAGCATGCAGAGGCCATTGAGCGTGTGAAGAAAGCCAAGGTGAGGCTGCCACCTGCCTGTGCAGAGCTGACCGGCCACAGTGCCCATGTTCAGGGACTTGGGTGTGGACATAGAAAAGGGCCCTGTTATGTTCACACTAAACTCCTAGAGGCCCCTCAGCACCCCTCTGCCCACAGGCCCCTACATATGCCCTGAAAGTGTCTGTCATGCGTGCCAAGAACCTGCTGGCTAAAGACCCCAACGGTGAGTGAGGATCAGCTGTGATGTTACCTGCACCCAGACCTGGTGACCATGCAGGGAGGGCCTGGGATTGGGGACTGAGGCACTTGTTCTGTCCCAGGCTTCAGTGACCCATACTGCATGTTGGGCATCCTGCCAGCCTCAGGCACCCTGCGGGAGCCAGGCCCACACAAGGAGCAACGCTTCAGCTTCCGCAAGGGTGCCAAGCGTGGCAGCCCGCTGCCAGCTAAATGTATCCAGGCCACGGAGGTCAAGAGCAGCACCCTGAACCCTGTCTGGGAAGAACACTTTATCTTGTAAGGCCCCCCGCCCAGCAGGATGGTTGGGTAGGGGACTCCCGCAGTGCCAGAGCCAGTCCTGAGGATGTATGCAGGCGTCTGTAACCAGAGGGTGACAGCTCACAGCTGTATGTGGTCTCAGTAGTGCTGCCCTAGGGAACCAAGGGAGCTGGTCATATGCCCACTTTCCAGAGGAGAAACTAAGAATCAGAGGCATCATGTCCCTGCCATGGACACAGCCTGCCATGAACCCCTCCCTGTGGCTCCTGAAATTATCCCTGCTGAAGCTCTGGGCAGAGGATCACCTCAGACCCTCATGGGTATCTGTTTTCCTTGTAGTGAGATTGATGATGTCAACAAGGACCAGCTGCATCTGGACATCTGGTATAGGGGATGTGGGCACCTCTGGTCTCAGGTTAGTGGGAGGTGGCACTCGAGGCTAGCTGGGCTCCAGACAACTCAGGTGTTCCCTTCCCCACCCAGGGACCATGATGACGATGTGTCTGTGATGGAAGCGTGCAGGAAGCTAAATGAAGTCATCGGCCTGAAGGGCATGAGCAGGTACAACAGGTGGGACCCTGTGCCTCCCCAGCTGGTGGTTGCTCCCCAGGGGCCACAGGTGTGACACTCACCCTGCTGTACCAGGTATTTTAAACAGATTGTCAAGTCAGCCCGTGCAAATGGAAGGGCTGGGCCAACAGAGGACCACACTGATGACTTCCTGGGGTGCCTCAACATACCCATCTGGGTGAGTGGGCACAGAGGCTTCACCCACAGAACGCCTGCTTGTGGGTGCCTCATCTTCCTGGGATACTGCCAATGGCTACGTCCTGTAATCGTCCAAGAGTCTACCATCCTTCATGAGCTGGGGGGACAATCTCACTGGGGCGGGGGTGGGGGGAGAACAGCCTCCTGGGGCCTCTGTCCAGGCCCTGCTGAGAGCTTGCTCTTTGCTAGTCACCCCAGTTCAATGGGAGGTGGGGAGGCCTGTGTTCTCCCCATAGTCCCACAGCATCTCTGTGGAAGAAAGAGGAGATAGGAATTGCCAGTCTGAACTCCATTCCTGCAGGAGGTGCCAGTGCCTGGGGAGGACCGATGGTACAAGCTGGAACCACGTTCCAGTGCCTCCCGCGTGCAGGGAGACTGCCAGCTGGTGCTCAAGCTGATCACCACACAGGTGGGAAGCCGGGGGGAATGATGGGAACCCCTGTCCTACACCCCAGTCTGTGGCTTGGGCACCTGGTAAGGGTGGGTTCTACGTTCCAGAGGGACACGGGCATGAGCCAGCGCGGGCGGTCGGGCTTCCTGTCCTACTTGCTGCTGCTCAGCCGTTTGCTACAGTTTGAGCACAGACCCGAGGAGGTAGAGGTGCCCTGGGGACCCTGGTGCAGCCTGGGGCGGCTTAGGGAGGGCAAGTGGTAGGGACCATGAGCAGGAGGGGCTGGGGGTCTCCCACCTCCACCTCCACCCAGTCCCTCCCCCAGCCCAACTCGAGCAGCTGGAGAGGCGAGCTGAGTGGGCCTGCAGCCACCGTGCTGTGTCTGCATGGAGCACAAAGCAACTTGTCTGCGCTGCAGCTGGCTGTGCTGTGAGTGGATGGGACTGATGGTAAAGGGCAGGGTGGTGGCAGTACGTGGGCAGGGCACTAGAAGGGGCTGTTCTGTGAGTAGGGGTTGGGTCTCTTGGATGTGGGAGTTCAGCATGATGTTGCTGCGCTAGCTTTGGGCTGGACCCCCACAGACACTGGCAGGTCAGCAGCCGCCACCACCAGACCTGCACGATGGACTATGGCTACCTACTGGGCCTGCTGGAGGACATGCAGGCGCACTGGGAGGAGGCGGCCTCTCTGCCTCAGGAGCAGGTAGGTAGGCTTGGTCATGTGGCCTGAAAATGTTCCTGAAGGGTAGTGTGCTGTGGGCCTGCTCCTGCTGGTGAAGCAGTGAGGGGCAGAGGCCTCTTAGTTGGGTACATGTCCCACAAGGGCAGTAGGAGGTTGAAAACAGACAAATTGCTCAATATTGGAGAGCAAATGGTATGCAGTACTGACGTTAGGGATGTGGCACTTCAGGTGGTGAACAACAGGGTGGGCCCTGCATCAGCTGGGTAGGGGGAACAGCAGGTGGTGCCAAGGTGAGGCCGTCTGTGTCGCTAGGGAGAGCTATGGAGTCTGAGGTTGGAGAGGCGGCAGGAAGAGGACCATGGGGTTGGAGGCTACTCCTCAGGGCAGAGCTTTGCTGATTCGTGGGCTATGAGGGAGCAGCTATGAAGGAACCTATACCCCTAGGAGGAGAGCCTGGCTGACAGCTTCTCGGCCTTCTCCGAGTTCACACTGCGGCTACTGCGTCAGCTTCGGGACTTCTTCCCTGCCACCCACAGTACAGCCGTGCACCGCCTGGAGCTGCTGCTGAAGTGGGTACAGCCACTAGCAAGAGGTGGGGTAGAGGGCCAGCTGGGGCAGCCTGCAGTCAGCTGTGGTTCCTCACCTAGGTGTCTGGATAAGCTGCAGCTCTTCCAGCCTTCCTTTGAAATTTGCCCCTTTGAGACGGAGCTAAACATGGACATTGCTGCTGCCCTGAAAGTGCGTCTGGGAGTCTGGTCTGGGACCCTGCCCTGCACCACCCAACCACCCCATGCCCCCACCCACCAGCCCTGGACCTGCTATGATCCAGGCCCTGTGCCCTTCATTGCCCTTCTTTCTTCCCACCCACCACACTGCCTCGGTGGTTTTCCTTGCAGAGAGGCAATCGTGAATGGTATGACAGGCTCCTGAATGCCAAGAGTCCTCGAGAGCAGGTGCAGCTCAGGGAGGGTGTGGCCATTGGGGGAGGTATAGGGTGGGAGGGTGCAGGCCAAAAGACCAGTGTGAACGGTGCTTCCTTGCAGCCAGGGCTGCAGAGACTTGCTGGGCTGGTCGAGCTGGTTGACGCCATTTATGAGGACCTACAGTCCTGCTATAGCATCTATGCCAGCCTCTTCCACAGGTGACACTCAGAACTCTTCCTGCTGCCCCTGCACCCAGCCCCTCACATGCTGCCAGGGGACATGGGTGAATAGGTGTCTGAGATGTGTTTCCTTGCAGCATCATCAAGATCGACTTCTTCACTCTCACCTTCCGGCAGCTGGAGCGGCTGGTGAGGCAGTGGGGTGGGGAGAGGCTTCCTCGTTGGGAAGGGGCCTAGGTTTCCTTATTGCTGGCAGCCTGACTCCACCTGTCCGGGCAGGTAGCTGAGGAGGTGTGGGTACTGACAGAGGAGCTGAGCCTCAAAATGACCCTTGAAGTGGCCTCACAGCTCTTTGAGCTCTACCTGTCCCTGGCAGATATCCAGCGCTTTTGGAGCACCCTCCTGGGCCGGTAGGTATCCTATCCCTCCTACCCGCTTCCCTCTCCTCTACCCATTTCCCAGTCCCACCTGCATACTTCTTGCATCTGTTCCCCACTTTCCACCTGTCCCCCTACCCAACCCATCTTATTGCCCTTCCCCCTGCATGTTTTCTAGCTTCCTCTAGGAGGGCTCTGGACCAGGAGACTCTCCTGGGTACTCCTTATGTCAGAGACCCTGGGCCATGCTGGCTCAGTGTGCCTGAGTTGGGTATGCTTTGACTGGCTTCCTGCCACAGGGACAGCCGCTCCCTGGCCCTGGCTGGCATCCACGTCCTGTTCCTACCTGCTGTGAAGCTTTGGCTACAGGTTCTGCGGGACCAGGCCAAATGGAGGCTTCAGGGAGCTGTTGATGTTGACACAGTGAGTCATCACCTGGTCCAAGGGTATTGGGACCTATCCTGTGCTCCCCACAACCCAGGCCTCCTCTTGCCTTCCCAGCTGGAGCCTATGGACAACTCCTCCAAGCACAGCAGCTCCGCAGCCACTGCAAGTCTCTGTTTCAGCCACATCCAGGAGCTGTGGGCCTACCTGGCATGGCCAGACCCTGTCCAGGCCCAGGTGTTGGGCACCCAGCTTAGCCAGGTGGGAACTACAGCCCAAGAATAGGTCGGGGTCCAGAGGGGGAGCAGAGCCAGGGGATGGGGCTCACAGCTCTCAAGCCCCTGTGTCCTACCAGGATCTGTGTGAGGCTGCCGTCTTCTACACTGAACTGCTGCGGAAGAAGGTGGACACTCAACCCAGGGCCTCAGGAGAGGCAGTGAGTGAGCCAGTGAGTGGGCTGGCAGGCAGGTGAATGGGGGCAGGCAGCGAGGTGGGGTCACCACATGACCACGGGAACACTGCTTCCCCCCCAATCTGGTACATCCCTTTAGCTCTGCGTGGTCCTCAACAATGTGGAGCTCCTACGCAGGGCTGTGGGCCAGGCACTTCGAGGCCTGGCATGGCCAGAGGGTGTCTCAGGGATCCCTGGAGGGCTCCCACGTACCCTGCTCAGCTGCACACAGACCCTGGATGAAGACCTACAGCGGGAGGCCTGTACTGTGACTGCGCATCTGACCTCCAAGGTGGGGGCAAGGAGGGCAGGGACCTGACTCTCCCCTCCGTACCACCACTGCCCTCAGTGCTGAGCACTGCCCTCCCTCAGATGGTGGGCGACATCAGAAAGTATGTGCAGCACATCAGCCTCTCACCTGACTCCATCCAGAACGATGAGGTCAGTGCTTGGCCAGCTGAGGGCTCACCTTGGTGGGAGCATGTGTGTGGTGGGACCAGATGCAGCCCAACCCCGAGGACCCTCCCCACAGGCTGTTGCCCCACTCATGAAATACCTGGATGAGAAGCTGGCACTGCTGAAAACCTTGCTGGTGAAGGAGAACCTGAACAGGTATGGTTTTGGCCGGCTGGGGTAAGGCAGACTGGGGTCCAGTCACAGGTTCTGTGTCCCTGCAGGGTGCTGGAGGCCCTCTGGGAGCTGCTCCTGCAGGCCATTCTGCAGGCGCTGGGCACCAACCTTGATGTCTCTGCCGACTTCTACAGTCGCTTCCACTTCACACTGGAGGTAGGACCTCGTGAAGGGCCCCCTTCCCTTGCCGGGCTCCTGGGGGCAAGACTGCTGCCTCTGACTGGGATGCCTACTTTGCCCAGTTTGGACAAGAGGTTCTGGGAACCCACCAGGGCAGCATTTTCTCCCCACGTGTACACTTGGTCAGCAGCACCTGGGCTACCTGTTAAGATAGCTGTCTGACCTCATTTTCCAGCATTTCCCAGACTTCTTGGGGGCTTCTGATGCTCCCCCTAGTGTGACAATTGGCTGTTTCTTGGGCTTCCAAGATCCCAGTGCTACTCAAATTCAAGGCTGTACCTGTCTCAGCCCATTGTCCCCAGCACATGCCACAATCTGACACCTTTTCTTGCCCTGACCTAGGCCCTCGTCACTTTTTTCCACGCGGATGGACAGGGTCTGTCCCTGGAGAACCTTAAGGACGGAAGCTACAAGGTGAGGCCTAGCCCTGGGGCACTGCCCTGCACTAGCCTCTGTGCCTTCAGGAGCCTGCAGGCTGGGGGAGTTGGTGCGCACCTTCTTCCCTCCTCCCTCTCCAGAGGCTGGAGGAGGAACTGCGCCTACACAAGTGCTCCACCCGCGAGTGTATCGAGCAGTATTACCTGGACAAACTCAAGCAGGTATACAGCCCAGGGGTGGGCACGCTGCCTTGCCCCAGAGCCCGTGAGTTGGGTTCACTGGCCCAAGGGCCTTTTTGCAGAGGTCCCTGGAGCAGAACCGGTGTGGGCGCCTGAGTGTTCGTTGCTACTATGAGGCAGCTGAGCAGCGGCTGGCGGTGGAGGTACTGCATGCTGCAGACCTGCTACCCCTGGATGCCAACGGTGAGGGGCACAGACATGGAAGGGTGGGGACAGGCCAATGGAATGGTAGCATTCTGCTCATGTCCCTGCCCCCTAGGCCTGAGCGACCCCTTTGTAATTGTGGAGCTGGGCCCGCCACATCTCTTCCCGCTGGTCCACAGCCAGAGAACCCAGGTCAAAAGCCGGACACTGCACCCAGTATATGATGAACTCTTCTACTTGTAAGTCTTGCCCTCACCTGCCCAACATCTGACCAAGTGGGGAACAGGACTCTAGGTGACTGCCTCTGCCTGCAGTTCTGTGCCAGCAGAGGCATGCCGCTACCCTGGTGCTTGTGTGCTGTTTACGGTCATGGACCATGACTGGCTGTCCACCAATGACTTTGAAGGGGAGGCAGCCCTTGGCTTGGGCAGCATTGGTGGCATTGTGCGACCCCAGGTCGGGGGTAGCATGAGGGCTGGGCAGCCCATCACCCTGCAGCTGCGCCGGCCCATAGCCCAGGGTGAGTGAAGGGGTTGGCTGGGGGTGGGGGGTGGTTGGCAGCAGTGGGACTAAGGGTAGGCAGGGCCTGATGCTGCCCCTGCCCTCCTGCCTTGCAGTGAGGTCCACACTGAGGATGCTGGAGGGCCGCACCAACAGGGAGGCACAGGAATTTGTCAAGAGACTCAGGGAGCTGGAGAAATTCATGGAGGCAGACCCATGAGCCCCCTACAGCTGCCAGCCCCAGAAATTCCCCAAGTCCCCATGGTGTCATCTCATCTTGTGGTCAGCTTAGCAGAGCCAGGGTTTGTGTACTCCATCTCCTGCTGTGTGGCATTTGTGCTGTGGCTGAATCTTCTGGCTCTCATCTGCCCTGGCGTGTCCATGTAGTATACACTATAAATCCCTTGCATCCAGCAAGCAACCCCGAACTCTGTATCTGTGTGCTAGCTCAGCAGGGCCTGGCCGGCAGCTGACCCCTGGACATGGAGCAGAAAAGGCCTGGCCCCAAGGTGAGCTTCTCCCCTTGTTTCCTGGGGATTCCACAACCCCAGGGCAGGTAGGCACTCATGTTAGAGCAGGGTTCTTAGGGGGAGGGCTTTGTTCCCCAGGGGACATTAGGCAGTATCTGGAGACATTTTTGGTGGTCACACCTGGGAGTTGAAGGGGGTGTCCCTGGTACCAGTGGACAAAGTTCAGGGATGCTGCTTAATACCCCGCAGTAAACCAAATAGGACTCTTCCCCCAACTCAGAATGGTCCACCCACAATGTCACCAGTGCCACAGCAGAGCTGTCTTAGAGAAAGCTCTGTCTTGTCTCTCTTGGGGTAGGGTAAGGGCACAAGAGAAGCACACTAGGCTGGGAGGTTTGAGTCTGAACAACCCAAACCATGGAGAGAAGCAGCTCCGAGGGCCTCAGGTAGAGGGAGAAAGTGAGCAGTCAAGTGTTCTCACCCTCTCTGGGTTCTAGAACCCTCCACCCACAGAGGACATGTGGAGGAGGGGTTTGCTAAAAATGTCATAGGTCTTAAGTCCCTCACCTGGATCCTAGGCCCAGGACAGGGTCCCTTGGGTCACTCTATGGGGCTTGTGGGTCAGTATAAGGGGATCCATACTGACTGGTCACCTGTCTGGTTTCTTTCATGTACACATTTGTGTCCACACAAGACCTGCTCCATGGCCTGCCATCCCCATGGCCCAGATCTTCCCAGGCTGGGTCTGCCTCATTAGAGGCTGAGAATCTCCCAAGCGCCCAGGACAAATACAAAGAAATAAGACACTCACACAGTCTCCCTGTCTGCAGCTTCATTGGGGTTCTAGGCAAAGCCCAGGTGAAGGCTATGATGGACACTTTGGGAGAGAACCTGAGAGTCCAGTGCTGCTCACAGATATAACGGATTCAGGGCTGCCAGGCCTCTTTGTTCCCACCAATCCCACTGCAGTCTCTAGATTTCCTCATCGCTCTGCCTCAAAAAATATACTTTTGCAACCTTCAGTCTCTCTGCCGTTTCTTGGTTCCTTTCCAAACCTCGGTGGCGGCCCCGGCCTCTGATTCCTGCTCCAGTCTCTCTTCCTCTTCTGGGCAGCTGCTGCTGCTACTGCTGCCACTGCCTCCTCCATCCTGGGCTTCAGGCACAAGTTCCTCGGACTCCTCACTGTCACTGTCACCACTGTCGCTGGGCAGCCTAGAAAGAGGTTTGTTCACTGGAGGCATCATTCATAGCTCACCTGAGGCAATCCTTCCCTGGCACACTGACACACAAAAGCTCCCAGCCCAGCTACAAATTCCTCCTGCTCCCTATGTTCTTGAAACTGAAACCTCTCAGTGGGACATTCACACCCCTTTTCCAGTCAAAACCACCATCTCCTCCCCACTCTGCAGCAGGGGGGCTGAGGCCAGAGGCAGAAGACAGCTCTGGATCTGAGCTGTCACAAAACTGGGAAGCCTGAGGACCTACCGGGCGCCAGCCACGGGCCTGTTGGGGTTTGCAAACTCTCGCCCTGAATTCATGTCAAAGGGATCTGAATGGAAGGAACAGAGAACAGTGATGTATAAGCTTTGAGCAGAACCTAGCCTTCCATTTCTGGAGCTTTTCAAAGAGGTGGCAGGTGTGAAGGATCCTGGCTCCTACCCCCAGGGGGCTCACATCCATGCCAGGTCTCACCAATCTCCTCCTCAGGACGCTCCTTGGCATGGGCCAGAAACTCCTGCTCTGCCTGCAGCACCTCCTCTGGGCCACAGCAGGCTGCATACTTGTCCAGAAGCTGACGGTTCAGGTCTAGGAAGGCTTTACCCCACTTGAACTTCCGCAGCAAAATGACAGCAAGGTCTGAGAAGCCTGATGCCACAGAAATAGGAAACCCAAGAATGTCAACAATCCTTTTCCAATCCTGAACATGTCCCCAGAGTATTCAATGATGTTCCAGATGCTAAAAAGTCCCTGCCAGACACTATCTTGTAGTTCAGACAGCCCATGGCTGACTCTTTTTTTTTTTTAATTTTATTTCATTATTTTTAGAAAGAGGGAATGGGAGAGAGGCAGAGAGGGAGACAGACATCAGTGTACGTTTGCATTTCACCTGCCTCCAGCCACAGACCTAACTGGAGACCTGGTTTGCAACCTGGTTATGTGCCCTGGCTGGGGAATCAAACCTGCAACCTTTGGGTTCAAAGGCCGGCGCCTTAACCACTGTGCTACCACCATGGCTGACTCTTAAGCGCACTAAATTCCCCTGCCCATGTCTCATGGGACTGCTGATCTAGACCTCTATTGGGACCATAAATTCTCTGAGGATGAGTTGAAAGGTGATACAGAGCTCTCATGACAACAAGGCGGAACAAGAGTGCTTACAGGCCAGCTATTCATTTGCCACCCTTTAAGCAAGGACTTTCAAGTGGGGAGCTGGAATAGAAGTCTGGTGTGTCCATCTCAACCACTTGCACGCACACCCTCGTTTCTCCTGTAGAAAACACAATCCTGGGAGCACAGCCAGGCCTCCAGCCTGCCAGACTCTCACACTCACCCAGAATACAGAAAGTGGCAGCAAAAGCCTCTACACAGGACAGTTTGCAGGGCCGGCCATAGTTCACAGGGTTGGCGGCCACCAGGTGGGGCAGCAGCCGGAAGTGGCTCCCCCGCATCTTCCCAAACGGTGTCTCCTCAAGTCTGGCCCAGGAGCAGTCAATAACAGCCACCCCTGATTGTGCCACCAGCTGCCTGCCAAGAGAAGTACAGGGTCTGGGGGCCAGCGCTAGAAGGACAGCATTCCTTTCCCTCAACCCGCAAGAACCCTTATAACCAAGCTTTGAGTTAGCTAACGAACTGGAACGGGATCATTTATTCCCGTGACCAACATTTGTTTGAGACCTACATTCTGGTTTCTGTACTAGGCAATGGGCACAAACCAGATAAGTAGGCATAAAAACAAGAGTTCTAAAATGAGTGCTGTGTCAGAGTCGGGGGCTTATTAGGACAAGAGGGTCCGCGCAGGAACCCCGGCCATTCCCACCTTCTCCCCTGGGCTCTTGCACCTACCTGTCGGCGGGGGACACGTACTGGGAACCCATGGGGCTGAGCACAAGACCGCCGAACCTGTGGCCAAGGCGCAGGCAGCGCACCAAGCCTAGGCGGGCCAGCTTGCGCCCCGTGCAGCGCCGGGGGTCGCAGTGGCCCAGCTCCCACATGGCCAGCGTGCAAGGCAGCTGCACCTGGCTCCGGCCGTCCACGTCCTCGGCCGCTTCTGGCTTCACAGACGCTGCACCCGGCAGAGAACGGGACCGGCCTCAGGCGCGGCTCAGCCGGCCTGCCCCGGGCCCGGCCCCCGGCCCCGGCCCCGGCCCCGGATCACCCGGCACTCACCACGCAGCGCGAGGCCCACCTCCTCAGCGAACGTTTCCAGGGAGCGGCCCGCGGGACGCCGAGCACGGCCGCCTCCGCCCCCTGTCCCGCGCGCTGCCCTCCGGCGGCCCATGGTGGAGAACCCGCCTTCCGACACCTCCGGCGAGCTCCTCCGCCAGCAGGCGGGCCCCGCGCAGTAGACAGCAGGGTCGACGGCACCCGGCGCCGCTCCCACTTCCGGGTCTCACGTGAGCCGGCGGCGTTCACGTGACCGCCCCGCTCCCCCGCCGAGAGCGATGGCGGCGAGTCTGGTCCGCTGTGTGCTGCTGCTGGAACTCGCGGCGTACGGTTAGTGTCCCGGCCCCCGGCCCACCCCACCTAGCTTCTGCAGTCCCGAACCCCCTCCCGACCCTTCCCTGCGCCCTCGCCCCGCTATCTGCCTGCCTTCTCACGCCCGGTTCCACGTAGGACCCGCGTTTGTGGACGCCGCCAAGATGAAAGTGGTGGAGGAGCCCAACACTTTTGGGTGAGCGGCCTCGCGTGGCGCGGCGGCAGGGTAGACCGAGGGGCGGCCTAGGGCCCGGTTTTCCCCTGACCCTACTGCTTCCCGCAGGCTCAACAACCCATTCCTGCCTCAGACCAGTCGCCTGCAGCCCAAGAGGGATCCATCACCCGCTTCTGGTGAGTTGCGGCGCTCTTGCGGCAGATGCGGTAGCCGGCGCAGCGGGATCTGGCCTGGATTCCGGGGAGGACCTGGCCTGCGCTTGGGAGCCTGCTTGACAGGAGGCAGGGAGGGAAGGATGGCGTCGCGGGTGACGGGCCCAGAAAGTTAGGGCCTGGAGGTTTATGCATTGGTTCGCCAGCCTTTTAAAATTATTTTTGAGTGCGCCGTAAGAGTCCCGAACGTTCTTGCACCAGGTTGCTCCCGGACTTAACTCCGTTATTTCCTTTTCTGGAGATGATCTGTGTTAGCAGTGGCCATCCTTCCAGACGACTTTTATGATTTTACGTGTCTAGATATACAAGTTTACAAAGTGTAGATTTTTGTGATCTTTGCGTTTTTAAAAAGGTTTTATTTATTGTTTGAGGGGAAGAGAGGGAGAGAAACATCGTTGTGTGCGAGATAGGTGGATTGGTTGCCTCTTGCACTCTCTCACGCCCCCAGCTGGATCCCTGGCCTGCAGCCCAGGTGTGTGCTCTGTGCCCTGATGGAGAATCAAACCAGGGACCCTTTGATTTGAAGGCTGGCCCTCAATCCACTGAGCCACATGAGCCAGGGCACATTTTTTGTTTTGTTTTTGTTTTGTTTACATTTTTATTTACTTTTGGGTGATGAAACCTAAGATCGAACCATTTGTGTTCTTTTTTAAAACAGTTCTGCTACACAGGTTTGCAGATTTGCCGTTGTCATCCATACATTGTGTGTTTTGAAACTCTTGATGGTGATTGATGTAGGTCTTCGTTCTTTTCACTTGATGCTTGGTGTTCCATAGGATGACTTTCATTTTGTTATTGTTAAGCATTATGCTGTTTATGTTTTTTGGTCATTAGAAACCATGATGTGAAGAACATGCCATGTAGGGATTGATTGCCTCTGTAGGGTGTGTGATTGGTTTTCTAAGACAGAATCCCAGATGTGGCTAGGTTGGTGTATTAAGTATAAAAAACAAAACCTGTTTGTTTGTTTGTTTTAATTGAATGCTTTACTTGTTAGGGTCTGTGCTGGGGTTGCAGGAAGAATAAAATATACAATGCTTGTCCTCATGGACTTAAGAGTTTAATAAGAGTAGGCAAAGAGGTAGGTAAAGTATAGAATGTTTTTGTTTTTTTTTTTAATTTTAAAACTTTATTTTGAGTCGGCATTATAGACCTTAAAATTCTGGCCTTTCAGTCACAAGTAGTGTTGAAACAAGGAGCTGCAAATATTTAGGATTTGTCTACATATTTTGGAGGTAAAACTCAGTAGCAGTTAATAGTGGGGGGAAAACCCTACACAATTGAACTGTTGCTGGGTTGTCAGAAGTTGCTAATTTTTAAAAAAGATGTTATTTATTATTTTCAGAAAGAGGGGAAGGGAGAGAGGGAGAGAGACATCAATGTTTGGTTGCCTTTCACCTGCCTCCAGCTACAGACATGGCTGGAGATCAGGTTTGCAGCCTGGTTATGTGCCCTGACTGGCTAGAATGTTTGATGAAAAATTTTCAGTATGTGTGAAAAGCAGGATGTACGTGGGGGGTGTTATTTTGGGGGGATTGCCATTTAAAATAGGGCTCTCAGGAAAAGACTGATAAATGATATTTTGGTCCAAAGATAAAAGAGGAAAGTAAATAAGTAATAAGATAGATATGGGGGTGGAGTGGAAAGAGGGGTCCAACGAAAGGAGCCGCCCGGTAAAGGCCTTAAGCAAAGATCCTGAGGCCAGATGGTATTAGTGGAGGCGGAGGTAGGATGAGAGTAGAGGTAGAGGGGACAGATGTGAACTTATACTCTAAACAAATCTATCCCACCTTTTTTTTTTTTCCCCGTATTTTTTTTTAAAGATTTTATTTCATTATTTTTAGAAAGAGGGGAAGGGAGAATCAGAGAGGGAGAGAGACATCAATGTAAATCAAAATAAAGCTTTCTCACCCCACCACCCAAAACAGCAATAACTTGATAATATAACTAGCCCACATCCACATTCCCCTGTTGTTCCAGGAATGCCTTCTGCAATTGTTTCACACCAGGGTCAGACAAAGGTCACACATGCATTTTGTTAATCACTTGTCTTTAGTCTTTTTTTTTTTTTTTTTCACTTGTCTTTAGTCTTAACATGGAGCAAGTCACCTCCATCCCCCAACCCTACCCCCATTTTTATTTATTTATTTATTTATTTATAAAGATGTTATTTATTATTTTTAGAGAGAGAAGGGAGAGAGGCAGAGAGGGAGGGAGACATCAATGTATGGTTGCCTTTCACCTGCCTCCAGCTACGGACCTGACTGGAGACCTGGCTTGCAACATGGTTATGTGCCCTGACTGGGAATCAAACCAGTGACCTTTGGGTTCACAGGCTGGCATCTTATCCACTGTGCCACCAGCCAGGGCCCTACCCCCATTTTAAAATAAATTTTATGACATTGACTTTGAGAGAGGGTTCAGGCTAATTATCTTATAAGAATGTTTAATCTTCTGGATTGGTCTGGTTTGTGGTATCATTTAGCTTGTTCTATTTTATGCATATGTTCCAGAAATTAGAAAATAGGCCTGAGAGCTTGACTATAGGCAAGCTAAGTAGTTTAGGCATGAAATACCTCTTAGGAAAGCAGTGTAATATATGTGGCATCATGTCAGAGGGTGAGTGCTGCCAGGGTCTATCCATGGTGGGGGTGAGAGTCTCCTGCTGCTTTGAGCACCCTGAGTTCCTTTGGATCCAGTGAATATATTGTCCCTAGTAGCCTCACACTCCAGCCTAATGAGGGAAGCGTGCTGATTTTCTATTTCTTTCATGCCTTCTGCATTTATTAGCTGGTGGTCTGTGATAAGAATATCATGTCCTTGGCCATGTGGCTCAGTTGTTGGAATGTTGTCCTGTGGAATAGTTGCCAGTTCAGTTCCTGGTTAGGGTATATGCCTAGGTTGTGGGTTTGATCCCCATTTGGGGCTCATTGGCAGGCAGTCCATGTTTTTCTTCTTCTCCCTCTCCCTTTCTATTTCCCTCTCCTTCCTCTAATTCCCCCATTCTCTAAAATCAGTGGAAATGTGACCTTGGTGGAAGATTAAAAAAAAAAGCATTCCTTTTTCTTCTCCTTTCTCTTTTTTGAGTATCATTATTGGCTCCCATTTAAACCCTATTTTTAATGAGGTATAATTGACATGTTAAGTTTGATGAAATATGACAGTTGAGCATATTTAAACAATTACCATCCAAAACAAGATAGAGGACAGTTCCATCTCCCAGAGAATTCCTGTGTCCCTTTCCAAATCCCCCACTCATCACTTTTTGGTTTTTGTCACTACAGAGTAGTCTCTTATCAGTGCTTAGATTTCAGATAATAGAGCTGCACAGTTTCATGTCTGGCTCTTTCTCAGTACCACTAGTTTTTTGTTGTTGCTGAGTACACATAAAAACTGTGACATCTGCCCTGACCAGTATGGCTCAGTTGGTTGGAGCATTGTCCTGTAACCAAAGGGTGTGGGTTTGATTCCTGGTCAGGGCACAAGAGAGAAGCCAGTCAGTGCTTCTCTCTTGCATCAGTGTTTCTCCTTTCCCTCTGCCTTTCTCTCTAAAAGTGAAAAAATGTCCTCAGGTGAAAATAAAAATTAGAACAAAACACTGTGACATCTGAGTAAGATCTGTAGTCTAGTTAATTGTATTGCACCAATGTCAATTTCATAGTTTGGTGATGTGCTAATACTATGTGAAGTGTTAGTCTTGACGGAGGCTGGAAGAATGTGCAAGGGCCTCTGTGTGAGTAGTACAACTTCTTCTAAGTCTGTAGTTAATGAATATTCCAAAATGAAAAGCACTCACATATATATGTTATTATGCTGGAAGAAGAAATGAAAGCCATATGATTTTAAGTCTCCAATTGAAGTGTAGTAGTATTGTTTTTTTTCCTTTATTTTCTTTTTTTTTTTTAAAGATTTTATTTATTATTTCCAAAGAGATAGGCAGGGAGAGAGGCAGAGAGGGAGAGAAACATCAGTGTATGGTTGCCTTTCACCTGCCTCCAGCCACAGACCTGGCTGGAGACCTGGCTTGCAACCTGGTTATGTGCCCTGTCTGGGGAATCGAACCAGTGACCTTTGGGTTCACAGGCCGGCACCTTATCCACTGTGCCAACAGCCAGGGCTATTTTCTTTTTTTAAAAAAAGATTTTATTTATTTTTCGAGAGAGGGGAAGGGAGGGAGAAAGAGAGAGAGAGAAACATCTCTTGTTTGCCTCTCACACACCCCCATCCTGGTACCTGACCCATAACCCAGGCATGTGCTCTGACTGGGAACCTTAACCTGTTACCTTCCAGTGGCTTGATCCATTGAGTCACACCAGCCAGGGCATTTTTTTCTTTATTTTCTAGTCTTGTCTTTTTCTCTAACACTGAAAAGCTGGCATCCTTAATCACAAAAATACATGTCCTGGTTTTCTTCTGTAAGTTACTACATTAAGATAGTTTCAGAACTGTGGTAACAATATTACTACTAACCACAAAATGAGATTTGAGAGTTTGTCAGAGAAACAACAGTTAATTTTGCCTGACAGACTTAAGGGAAGCTAGCCAGCTCTGGTAAAGGATGCCTGAAAACGGGGCTTCCTTGTCCTTTCACCAACAATGGGTGTTAGAGCATAAAGTTGACTGTGTCTTTGTTTCCTCTATTATAATTTTGACTTGGCGTTTTGGTTCCTATGTCAAGCTTGTGCTCAATTTTACTACTTAGTATACATATTTTTCCCTTGGGATTTTTCCTTAACCTTCTTTTTTTTTCCTATGTTATGGACAACTTCAAGTATGTTATAAAAGTGAAGTGAGAGTACAGTGAGGCTCCAGGCATCCTCATCCAGCCTCAACCCTCACCCTACTTTCTCTTAGCCAACATTGTTGCTTGGAAGCAAAGTTCTGCCCTGGCTGGTAATGGGTTAAGCACCTGCCTGCTAATCTAAAGCTTGGGCAAAAACTGGCTGGTTAGATTCCCAGTCAGGGCACAGGCCTGGGTTTTGGGCCAGGTCCCTGGTTAGGGGAGTGCAAGAGGCATGTAACATATGATGTCCCCCCCACCTCACTAAAAGAATAAACAAATATTTTAAAAGTATTTTTAAAAAACAAAAATCAAAATTTTCACTTCATTTGTAAATATTTTGGTACATATCTCCTAAGGGCATAGTTACAATGTCTTCATCACACCTTTAAAAAGTGGTAATTCCTTACCAATCAATGAAAATCCACCTTAATAGTTTGGATATCTCTAATTATCTTATAAATTTTATCTTTTTAATCCTCACCCAAGGATATGTTTATTTTTAGAGACAGGGGAGAAACATCAGTTGGTTGCCTCCTGTATGCACCCTGCCTAGGGATGGAACCTGCAACCTATGTCTGTGTCCTGACCAGGAATTGAACTCACAACCCTTTTGGTATTTGGGATGATGCTCCTACTAACTGAGCCACCAGCCAGGGCTTATAAATTTTTAATAGCTGGCTTGTCCACATCGGCATCTAAGGTCTCTGTGTTGTGTATGCTTGGTATGTAAACACATATACTTGAAACCTCTTTTATTTTTTACTTTTTTGAATGAGATGGGTATTACTTCTTTTATTCTTTTTCTTTTTTTAATTTTCTGACCATAAGTTTATTCAACACAGAGTAATTCCTCCAACTTTACTGACGTGGTTGACCACATCCATGACCAAATCTGCCTCTAAACTGGAATTCAGTGGGTGCTGATCCAGCCCTGGCCTCAGCTTTCTTGTCAGTGCCGGGGGGCACAGTGCTCCTACCTGTAGGTGTCTCTGTCAGCATCCCCTCCTGTGAGTCTTGCAAATCAGTGACCCTCCAGACTTTTGGGCTTAACCTGCCAGTCTCAGGCTGGCTGTGGTGCAAAGTGGCAGGCGCAATGTTAGGACAGGTGGAGGTAATCATGGAGGTCCTGTTTGCTAGCTCAGGGTACTTAGGCATGTGAATGTCCTTCTTGGCCACTATAACTCTCTCCTTTAAAAAAAGTTCATAAATGGCAATCTAGTTCATCTTGGGCATCAATATCCTGACAGCTGCTGTGTCTGGGACCAAAGCTGAAAAACTGGTTTTTTCTTTAATATTTGAGAAAATTCACCATAAAGCTATCTGGACCTGGACTTTTCTTTGAGGAAAGATGTTCAGTTACTAATTCAATTTCTCAATGTTTTTCCTTACTTTATAGATTTTACTTGTCCATTCCATTAAAAATTTTTTTAATTATGCACTTTTAAAAAGATTTTATATATTATTTTCAGAGAGAGGGGAAGGGAGAGAGGCAGAGAGGGAGAGAGACATCGGTGTATGGTTGCCTTTCACCTGCCTCCAGCTACGGACCTGGCTGGAGACCTGGCTTGCAACCTGGTTATGTGCCCTGACTGGGAATGGAACCAGCAACCTTTGGGTTCACAGGCCAGTGCCTTATCCACTGTGCCACCAGCCAGGGCCTTTCCATTTAAAAATTCCCCTCGCAGTCCACTTCATCTTGTTCTCTACATCTGTGTGTTTTATTTACTCATTTGTTTTTCTTTTCTTTTCTTTTTTTTTTTTTAATACTTTCCCTGGCTTGCGTGGCTTAGTGAATTGAGCACTGGCCTGTGAATCCAAGGGTCATCAGTTCAATTCCCTATTGGGGCACATAATTGGGTTGCAAATGCATGCCAAGTCTCCAGCCAGGTCCCCAGCTGGAGGCATGCAAAAGGCAACCATACGTTGATGTTTCTCTCCCTTTCTTCTTCCCTCCCTGCCCCTCTCTTTAAAAATAATAAAATCTTAAAAAACAACAACAACAAAAAACGACTTAACATGTAAGTGAATTAATAAAGTATTGAGTTGGCCAACAATTTCTTTTAGTTTTTTTCATAAAACAAAAGACACATTTTTCATTTCACCAATAACTATTCATTTGACTATCTTGAGTATGTTGGCCATCTCCTGCTATTGGCTTCTACAGGGTAGAGGCCAGGGGTGCTGCTAAACATCTTTCAATGCATGAAACAACCCCACAGCATAGAATTATTTGGTCACAATGTCAAGAGTACCAAGAAACTTCACAAACCACTTTTAACATGTTTGATTAGTCACAGCAACTTCCCCATACACTGCGATTTTTTTTTTTTTTTTTTTTTTTTTGCATTTCAGTTGTGTTTTTACTTTTCTTTTGTTAAGCTTATCTTACTGATTATGCTATTGGAGTTGTCCCCAGTTTTTTCCCTTTGCCCCCCCTCTGCCCTGTACCTCCACTCCCTCTAGCAGTCCCTCCCATGGTCTGTGCATATAAGTTCTTTGGCTTCTCCGTTTCCTTTACTATTCTTTTTTTGTTTTTGTTGTTTTTTAAAGATTTTATTTCATTATTTTTAGAAAGAGGGGAAGGCAGAGAGGGAGAGAGACATCAATGTATGGTTGCGTTTCACCTGCCTCCAGCCACAGACCTGGCTGGAGACCTGGTTTGCAGCCTGGTTATGTGCCCTGGCTGGGGAATCGAACCTGCGACCTTTGGGTTCGCAGGCGGGCACCTTATCCACTGTGCCACCAGCCAGGGGTTCCTTTACTATTTTGTACCTACCTGCTTAATCCTCCCTGTACCTTTCCCCCACTTCTTCCCCTACCCACTGATAAACCTCCGTATGATGTATGATTCTGTTCCTGTTCTGCTTGTTTGCTTAGTTTGTTTTTGTTTTTTAGATTCAGTTGTTGATAGTTATGAGTTTGCTGTCATTTCAATGTCATATTCTTATTTTTCTTAAAATGTGTCCCTTTAAGATTTCACATAATAAGGGGTTGGTGATCATGAACTCCTTTAGCTTTACCTTGTCTGGGAAGCACTTTATCTGCCCTTCCATTCTGAATGATAGCTTTGCTGAATAGAGTAATCTTAGTTGTAGGTTCTTGTTTTGCATCACTTTGAATACTTCTTGCCAGTCCCTTCTTGCCTGCAAAGTTTCTTTTGAGAAATCAGCTGATAGTCTTACCGTGCCTCCTTTGTAGGTAGCTCTCTGCTCTTCTCTTGTTGCTTTTACGATTCTCTCTTTTTCCTTAACCTTTGGCATTTTAATTATGATTTGTCTTGGTGTGGTCCTCTTTGGGTCCAACTTGTTTGGGACTCTGTACTTCCTTGGACTTGTTTGTCTATTTCCTTTACTAAATTAGGGAAGTTTTCTTTCATTATTTTTCAAATAAATTTTCAATTTCATAGGGTTCCTCTTCTCCTTCTGGCAACCCTATGATTCAGATATTGGCACTTTTGGAGATGTCCTAGGGTCTTCTTATTCTCTTCTCATTTAAAAAAAAATATTGTTTCGTCATTCTGTACTGGTTGACTGTTTTATTTCTTCCTTATATTCCAAGTCATAGATTTGAATCTTGGCTTGTCTTCCCTTCACTGTTGATTCTATGTGGATTTTTGGTTTCACTTAGTATAGCCTTCACTTCTTCCCTTATACATTTGCTGTACTCAGTGAGTTCTCTGAGTATCCTAATCACCAGAGTTTTGTGTTGTTTTTTTATTTTTATTTTTATTTTTTTATTATTTCCAGAGAGAGAGAGGAAGGGAGAGAGGCAGAGAGGGAGAGAAACATCCATGTATGGTTACCTTTCACCTGCCTCCAGCTACAGATCTGGCTGGAGACCTGGCTTGCAACCTGGTCAAGTGCCCTGGCTGGGAATCAAACCAGCGACCTTTGGGTTTGCAGGCCGGCGCCTTCTCCACTGAGCCACCAGCCAGGGCTTCTAATCACCAGTGTTTTGAACTCTGCATCTGATAGGTTGGCTATCTCCATTTCACTTTTTTTTTTTTTGAGTTTTGATCTGTACTTTCAGTTGGGCCATATTTCTTTGTCTCCTCAATTTGGCATCTCCCTGTGTTTGTTTCTGTGTATTAGGTAGAGCTGCTTTGACTCCCTGTCTTAGCACAACTGTTATGTTGTAAGGGGTGGAGCATTAGATATTTGCCATGTCAGGGCAACCTATTTCCACTGATTGTGGTGTTGTACATTGGGGAGGGATCAGAGAGGGAACAGTGCCACTTGCTCAGCATTCACCCCATTTCTAGTCACTTCACCCACTTCCAGTATGTGACTGGCACTCCTAGCTGTTGCCCTGGTGGTGGTTCCTAGAATGGGTGGGTTTGTGTGCATTCGAGGACCGTGGGGAACCTCTAAATGGACTTTCCTGAGAGACAGGCAGTTTCTTCTGCTGCTCCAGTGCCCCCACTGTATTTCACAGTCAGAAGTAATGAGGCTTTATTCTCCCTGGTGCTAGAATCCCGGTCTGGCCTGTGGATGCGATCACTTCCCAGGTGTCCCCCTCAGCTTTTATCTGCCACACATGAATGTGGGACCACCTGTTGCATTGGCTGCAGCCACACCTCTGCCCTGGTTTCACCCCTTATACCCGTCTGGATGAATATGTATTCTTTAAACCTTTGGTTGTCACACTTCCATAAAATTGGGTTTTCTGGCAGTTCTGATTTTTTTTTGTTTCGAGGTTAGTTGTGATCCTTATGATTATGCAAGGACGTGAAGCTTGTACTACCTCACCTCCATCTTGGCTGGAAGTCTGTGGTTTTTTTACCTTTCTTCAAATAATAAAGCATAATATGCCGAAAATGTTGTGTATCTTTTTCTATCTTCAATATTCAATTGGCTGCATAAAAATTCACCAATTGGTAATTTTTAAAAAATGCATGCTGATATGATAGCTGTCACAATATAATCTAAAAAAATTGCTTCGAATAAAGTTAAAGACAGCCAAACATTCACTACTTGAGCCATGGTTTGGAAAAGTCATAACGGACTTTTTGGCCAACCCAGTATTTGTCAAATGCTTTTTCTGTATCTGTTGATATGATTGCATGGTTTTTATTCTTTGTCAATGTGATGTACCACATTGATTGATTTTTTATGGCTGTTGAACCGTCCTTGCGTTTTGGGGATGAATCTCAATCATGGATGTATGATTCTTTTAATAGAATGTTAAATCTAGTTTCCTAATATTGTTGAGAATTTGTACATCTATGTTTATCAAGGGTATTGTTCTATAATTTTCTTTCTTTCGTTTTTCTGGTGTTTTTTTGTTTTTTTTTTTAGATTTTTATTATTTTTAGAGAGGGAAGGGAGAGAGGCAGAGAGGGAGAGAGACATCAATGTATGGTTGCCTTTCACCTGCCTCCAGCCACAGACCTGGCTGGAGACCTGGTTTGCAATCTGGTTATGTGCCCTGGCTGGGGAATCGAACCTGCGACCTTTGGGTTTGCAGGCTGGTGCCTTATCCATTGTGCCACCAGCCAGGGCTATAATTTTCTCTTTTTGTAATGTCTGTCCTGTTTTGATATCGGAGTAATGCTGGCTTCATTAGGATGAGCTTGGAAGCTACTATTCCTTCCTCTTCAGTTTTTTTGGAATAGGTATTCTTTGAATGTTTGGTAGAATTCACATATGAAGCTGTCTGTTCCTGGACTTTTCTTTGTTGGGGTTTTTAAAAATTATTATTGCTTGAATTTTGTTACTAGTCAGTTCGGATTTTATATTTCTTCCTGATTTAATCTTAGGTTATTCTTCTAGAAATTTATCTATTTCTTCAATATTGTTGTATGTGTTGGTGTATAATTGTTCACAGTATTCTTTAATGATTCTATCTCTGTGGTGTCAGTTGTAACCTTTTATTCATGACTATTTATTTGGGCGCTCTTTTCCGTATGTTTGGCTTAAAGGTTTGTCAGCTTTATGTTGCTGCCTAAGAGCCAACTCTTGGTTTTATTGACCAATTGTTTTTTAAATTTCTATTTTGTTTACTTGCGCTCTGATCTTAATTATTTCCTCCTTTCTATTTACTCAGGGTAAATATTTTGTTTTTTCCCAGTTCCTATTGATATAGATTGTTTATTTGGGATTTTTCTTGCTTTTTTGGGGTTGGTCTTTACAGCTATGAACTTTCATCTAAACTGCTTTTGTTGCATCCCATAAATTTGGAAAAGTTGTGTTTTCATTTTCGTTTGTTTCAAAATAGTTTTTGATTTTCTGTTTAAGTTCCTCTTTAGTCTGTTGGTTGTTTAGTAGCATGTTGTTTGATTTTCACGTATTTGGGTTTTTTCCAGTTTTTTCCTGTAGTTGCTATCTTGTTTCCTGCCATTTTGGTTGAAAGAGGTACTTGAAATTATTTCAGTTTTCTTGACTTTATTGAGGCATGTTTTATGCTCTAATATGTGATCTATCCTTGATAATGTTCCATGTGTATTCTGAAGTTTTTAGACAAAGTGTTCTATAGATCTGTAAGTCAGTCTGGTCTAATGTGACATTTAAGGCTATTATTTTCTTACTCATTTTCTGTCTGATCTATCCATTATGTGAGTAGGGTATTAAAATCCCCTAACATTATTTTATTACTATGGATTTCTCCCTTTGGGTCCATTAATAACTGCTTTATATATAGGCTGGGGAAAAAGTAGGTTTACAATCTTAAGTATGTGAAACAGTTTATTCTTATATTATTACTTACTAATTATTGAATTATTTTCCATACAAACAACTGTAAATCTGTTACCCCACCCTGTATTTAGGTGCTACTGTATTGGGTGTGTAGATATTTGCAGTTGTTCTATCCTCTTCTTGAATTAACCCCTAATGATTATGTAATGTTTTTCTTTGTCTTTTATACATGTTTTGTTTGAAAGTCTATTTTGTCTGAGTGTGCTCAGCTTTCTTTGTGTTTATTTGCATATCTTTCTCTACCCCTTTACTTTTTACTCTGTGTCTTTCAACTTGATGTGAGTCTCTTGTAAATAGCACTTAAATGGGTCATTTTTTCATTCAGTCATCCTATATATGAAACTATAACTACATCAAGCTAAAAGCTTCTGCACAGTAAAATAAACTGACAACAAAACAAAAAGGCAGCTGACCTTCAATGAAATACTACCTCACACCTGTCCACAAAACAAGTAATACCAAGTGTTGGAGAGGTTGTGGAGAAAAGGGAAGCCTCATTCACTGCTGGTGAGAGTATAGACTGATATAGGCACCATAGAAAACAGTGTCTGGTGGTTTTGCAAAAAGTTTAAGAAAAGAGGTACCATATGATCCAACAATCTCTCTTCTGGGTATGTACCTGAAAAACTGGAAGACACGTAATAGCAAAGATATATGAACTCCTATGTCCACAGCACCGTTATTTATGGTGACCAAGATATGAAGACAGCCAAAATGTCCTCGATAGAGGATTGGATAAAGAAGATGTGGTACATATGTAAAATGGAAAAGACATAATACTACCTTTTGAAAAAACAAACTCACTTGTGACATGAATGGACCTTGAGAATATGCTAAGTGAAGTAAATCAGTCAGAAAATGCTATGATCTATATGATTTCACTTACGTGGGGTATAAAACTGAAATTCATAACACAGACAGCATTGTGATGGTTACCAGAGGGAAGGGGTTTGGGGTGGGGCTAATATCTGGTGACAAGATGGTTTGACTTTGGGTGATTGGCACACATTGCAATACACAGATCAAATACCATAGAAATGTATACTTGAAACATATATAATATTATTAATCAATGTGCTCCCTGTGAGGGGCTGTTCGTTATGGTCAGGTGTTTTGTTTTATATTTATTTATTTCATAATTGATCTATAACATTAGTTTCAGGTGTTTAGAATAATGATTCAATATTTGTAGTATTGCAAAATGATCACAATGGGTCTAGTTAACATTATCACCATACATAGCTAAAATTTTTTATTGTGGTGAGAACTTTTAAGATCTACTTTCTTAGCAATTTTCAAATAAGCAGTACAGCATTTATTAAATATAGTTACCATCCTGTACACTATTTCTCTGACTTACTTTATGACCGGAAATTTGTACCTTTTGACCCTCGTCATCTGTTTTGCCCACCTCCCCCTCACTCGGCATCCCCTGCCTCTGGCAACCAAAAATATGTTGTCTGTGTCCTTGAGCTTTGTGGGGTTTTTTAAATTTTTAAATTTCATATATAAGTAAAATCAAATGGTATTTTTTTCTGACTGATTTCACTTAGTATACTCAAAGTCCACCCATGTTTCAAATGGCAAGATTTCCTCCCTTTTTATGGCTAAAGAAGTTCTGCTGTAACATATATCACATCATCTTTATTTATTCACCCATTGGCATACATTAGGTTGCTTCCATATCTTGGCTGTTATGAATAATGCTGCAATGAACATAAGGAAAATACCTTTTCAAATTAATGTTTTTTATTTCTTTGGATAAATACTCAGAAGTGGAATTGCTGCATCATATAGTAGGGTTTTTTTTGTTTGTTTGTTTGGTGTTTTTTTTTTAAGATTTTATTTGTTATTTTTTAGAGAGAAGGGAAGGGAGAGAGGCAGAGAGGAAAGAGAGACATCAGTGCATGGCTGTCCTTCACCTGCCTCCAGCCACGGACCTGGCTAGAGACCTGGCTTGCAACCTTGCCATGTGCTCTGGCTGGGAATTGAACCAGCAACCCGTGGGTTCGCAGGCCAGCGCCTTATCCACTGTGCCACCAGCCAGGACTTATATAGTAGTTTTAATTTTTTGAGGAGCTGTCATGATGTTTTCCATAGTGGCTGGACCAATTTATATTCCCACCAAGGTTTAAGACTTCCCTCTTCACATCCTTGCCAACACTTGTTCTTTCTTATCTTTTTGATAATAACCATTCTAATAGATGTGGAATGACTTCTCATTGTGATCTTGATATGCTTATTCCTGGTGATTAGTGATGTAGAGAATCTTAGCATATATCTGTTGTGGCCATTTGTATATCCTCTTTGGGAAAATGTCTATTCAGATCCTCTGCCCATTTTTTTTTTTTTTTTTAAGATTTTATTTCATCATTTCTAGAAAGAGGGGAAGGGAGAGAGGCAGAGAGGGAGTGAGACATCAATGTATGGCTGCTTTTCACCTGCCTCCAGCCACAGATCTGACTGGAGACCTGGTTTGCAACCGTGTTATGTGCTCTGGCTGGGGAATCGAACCTGCGACCTTTGGGTTCGCAGTCCGGCGCCTTATCCACTGCGCTACCAGCCAGGGCCCCTCTGCCCATTTTTTAATTGGATTGTCCTGGGGTTTTTTTGCTATTGAATTATAGAAATTTTTTTAAGACTTTATTTTTATTTTTTAACGATTTTATTTATTTTTAGAGAGATGGGAAGAGAGGGAGAAAGAGGGAAAGAAACATTCAATGTGTGATTGCCTCTCACATGCCCCCAACTTGGGGCCTAGCTGGCCCACGAGCCAGGCATGTGCCCTGACTGGAAACCAAACTGATGATCTTTTGGTTCACAGGTCAGTACTCAACCCACTGAGCCACACCAGCCAGGGCAACTTGTATTAATTCTTTATATATTTTTGGGTATTAATCACTTATTACATACATGGTTTACAACTATTTTCTCCCATCCTTTATGTTGCCTTTTCGTTTTGTTGGTTTCCTTTGCTATACAGAATTTTTTTAGTTTGATGTCCCATTTGTTTCCTTTTGCTTTTGTGTTTTGCTTTTATTTTATTCATTATTTTCAGAGAGAAGGGCAGGGAGGGAGGAAGAAAAGGAGAGAAACATCAATGTATGGTTAACTTTCACCTGCCTCCAGCTGGAGACCTGGCTTGCAACCTGGTTATGTGCCCTATGTGCCCTAATATAAGCATATTCACATTGTTGTGCAGCATCACCGCCATTCGGGAATCGAACCAGCGACCTCTGGGTTCACAGGCCAGCACCAATCCACTGAGCCACAACAGCCAGGGCTGTTTTTTGCTTTCTTTGATCAAATCCAAAAAATAACCCAAAACTGATGTCAAGGAGCTTACTGCCTATATGTTATCCTAGGTGTTTTATGATTTAGGATCTTATTTCAAGCTCTTAATCCATTTTGAGTTCATTTTTATGTATGTTGAAGCTAGTATTCTAGTTTCATTTTTTTTGGCATGTGGTTGTGTAGTTTAACCAATACTGGTTTTTGAAGAGACTGTCCTTTCCTCATGGTATAGTCTTGGTTCCTTTGTCATAAATTAATTGGCCACATAGGCATGGGTTTATGTCTGGGGTATTTTATTCAACTGATCTGTGTGTCAATTTTTTATGCCAAAGCACACTTTTTATTTTGTTTGTTGTTATTTTGTGGCCTAACCGTCTGTTGTTTTATTTTGTTTTGCAAGGCTAAGAAAATATGAATCTCCACTTTTTATTATAGTAAAATATACAAAAACGAATACCATTTTAGTCATTTTTATGTGTGCAGTTCAGAGGCATTAAATTAAGCATATTCACATTGTTGTGCAGCATCACTGCCATTCGTCACCAGAACTTCTTCAGCTTCCCAAACTGAACCTCCCACTGTTAGACACTAACCCCTCATTCCCTCACCGCAGCCCCTCGGTACCCACCACTCCACTCCCTCTGTGAATGTGGCCACTGAGATGCTTGCTGTGGTCTGTGTCCCCATCGAAAGCATTATGTTGAAATCTTAACACCACAAATGAAATTAGGAGTCGGGTCTTTGGGAGGTGCTTAAATCATGAGGCTGGAGCCATTGCAGATGGGATTTCTGCCTTATAAAGTGGCCCCAGAGAGATTGCTTCCTTCTACCATGTGAGGACATACAGAAAAGGTGGCTTCTGTGAACCATACCTCAATCCTGCTGTGCTATGATCTTGGACTCCAGCCTCCAGAACTGTGAAAAATAAATTTGTGTAACTTACATATATTAACCAGTCTGTGGGAATTTGTTTTAGCAGCTCAAATGGGGTAAGACAGTATCTCACAGAAGTGGAACCACAGTTTTCCTTTTGTTACTAGCTTATTTCACTTGGAATAATGCCTTAAAGGTTCATCCATGTTGTAACATGTTAAGGTCGAATACACACATATATATTGTGTGCACATACTACATTCTGTTTTATCTGTTCACCTGTCAGTCGACTCTTGGTTTGTTTTCACTCTTTGGCTGTTGTGAGTAATGCTGATAGGAACATGCATGTAAAGTATTTGAGTCCCTACTTTTAGTTCCTTTGGTATATACCCAGGAATCGGTTCACTGAATCACATAATTCTATGTTTAGCTTCATTAGGAACCGCCAAACTGTTTTCAACAGCAACTGCACCATTTTACATTAACACCAGCAATGCGCAAAAGTTCCAATTTCCCCACATCCTAACATTTGTTTTGTTTGTTTTTTTAAGATTTAATTTATTATTTTTAGATAGATGGGAAGGGAGGGAGGTAGAGAGAGAAACATCACTATATGGTTGCCTTTCACCTGCCTCCAGCCACAGGCCTGGTTGGAGACCTGGCTTGCAATCTGGTTATGTGCCCTGGCTGGGAATTGAACCAGCGACCTTTGGGTTTGCAGGCCGGTGCCTTATCCACTGTGCCAGCCAGGGCTGTTGTTTTTTAAAATAATAGCTATCTTAATGGTTGTGAAGTGATAATCTCACTGTGTCTTTGATTTGTATTTCCCTAATGATCAGTATTACTGAGCACCTTTTCCTGCGCTGTATAGGCTATTTGTATAGCTTCTTCAGAGAAATGTTGAATGTATCCTTTTCCTTTTTTTAATGGGGTTGTTTGGGCTTTCTTTGTTGTTATGAGTTCTTTATATATTTTGGATATTACTCTTTTTAGAAAAGTGATTTGCAAAATAAGGGGGGTCTTTTCACTCTCTTGATAGTGTTCTTTGATGCATTCAAGTTTTAAATTGTGGAATCCAGTTTATATAGTTTTTTCCCTCTGGTGCCTTTGTCTTTGGTGTGTTATCCAAGAAATCATTACCAAAGCCAATGTCTTAAAGGTTTTCTCCTATGTTTTCTTTTTTTTTTTTTTTTTTCCCCAAGATTTTATTTTTATTATTTTTCAGAGAGAGGGGAAGGGAGAGAAGAGAGGGAGAGAAACATCAATGTACGGCTGCCCTTCACCTGCCTCCAGCTATAGACCTGGCTGGAGACCTGGCTTGCAACCTAGTTATGTTGCCCTGGCTGGGAATAGAACCAGTGACCTTTGGGTTCGCAGGCGGTGCCTTATCCACTGTGCCACCAGCCAGGGCAATTCTCCTATGTTTTCTACTAAGAGTTTCATGGTTTTAGCCGCTGATCCATTTTTGAATTAGTTTTTGTGTATGGTGTAAAGTAAGGGTCCAGCTTCATTATTCTGTGTGGATGTTCAGTTTTCCCAGCACCATTTATTGAAAACTGTCCTTTTCCCTATTGAATGATATTGTCACATCATTTTCATGTGTAGTCAAAACTTTATTTCTGGGCACCCCATTCTATTCCATCTACCTATTTGTTGTTATTGCCAGTATCAGTTTTTTGTTTTTTTTTTTTTA
The DNA here is from genome assembly GCA_004026585.1 of Noctilio leporinus. Taxonomy (NCBI): domain Eukaryota; kingdom Metazoa; phylum Chordata; class Mammalia; order Chiroptera; family Noctilionidae; genus Noctilio; species Noctilio leporinus. The sequence continues at coordinate 106,796 of PVIW01003814.1, forward strand.
AAGATTTTATTTCATTATTTTTAGAAAGAGGGGAAGGGAGAGAGGCAGAGAGGGAGAGAGACATCGATGTATGGTTGCGTTTCACCTGCCTCCAGCCACAGACCTGACTGGAGACCAGGTTTGCAACCTGGTTACGTGCCCTGGCTGGGGAATCGAACCTGTGACCTTTGGGTTCGTAGGCCGGCTCCTTAACCACTGTGCCACCAGCCAGTTTTAATTGTAGCTTTGAAGTAAGTTTTGAGATTAGGAATCAGGAATCCTCTCACTTTGTTCTTTTTTCAAGATAGTTATGGCAATTTGAAGTTCATTGAAAATCTAATGTTAGGGTGAGTTGTCTATTTCTGCAAATACATGTATATACCATTGGGATTTTTATATGGATCGCATTTGAATCAAGTAGGTCACTTCAGGTTTTTTGAGATTGTAATGTTAAATCTTTCTGTGAGCACTGGGTCTCTTTATTTATGTATGTCATTAATTTCTTTCAGCAGCATCTTGTAGTTTTCAGGGTACAAGTGTTATGCCTTCTTGGATAAATTTATTCCTAAATATTTTTCTTTTGATGTTATTGTAAATGGAATCCTTTCTTATGTTTGTTTTGGATTATTCATTGTTAGTGTATAGAAACTCAACTATTTTTTGAGAATAAGTTTTGTGTCTTGCAACTTTGGTGAATTTATTAGTTCTAGCAGATTTTTGTAGGGTTTTCTACATATATAAACATGTCATCTGCAAACATGACAAAATCATTTTTCTTCCTCTCCACATTTTTGTCCCTTACTTGTTCGGGCTAGAACTTCCAGTATGAAATTGAATAGTGAATAACAGTGCTGTGATCATCCTTGCCTTATGCCTGGTCTTAGAGGAGGAAAGCTTTCACCACTTACTGTGTTGAGGAAGCCTCCTTCTCTTCCTCGTTTGTGGAGTGCTTTATGGCGAAACAGTGCTGAATGTTGTCAGGTGCTTTTTTCCGTAACAATTGAGTTAATCCTGTGGTTACCCCATCCTTCTATTAGTGAGATGTGTTACATTGATTGGTTTTTGTATTTTGAACCATCCTTACCTTCCAGGAATAAACCCAACTTTGTCATGGTGTAGAATCCATTTAATGTGCTTATTGAATTCAGTTTGCTAATATTTTGCTGAGGGGTTTTACATTAATATTCATATGGATGTTGATCTATAGTTTTCTTCTCTTGGAATGTAGCTCTGTGGCTTTGTTGTCAAGGTAAAGCAGCCTCAGAAAATTGAGTCAGGCAGTATTTCCCCCCTACAGTTCTTTTGTTTGTTTTGGAAATTTTTGAGAAGAATTTGTGATAGTGTAAATCCAGGAATTTGTCCAGTTCATCTAGGTTATCAATTTCTTGGGGTACATATAGTCATAATATTTTATAATTTTTTTATTTCTGTAAAATTGGTGGTACTGTCCCTCCTTTCATTTCTGATTTTAATTTAGTTCTTCAAGGTGTAAAATAAGGTTATTGATTTGAGGGCTTTTTTCCCCCCCAAGATTTTATTCATTATTTTCTGAGAGAAGGGCAGAGAAGGAGTAAGAAAGGGAGAGAAACATCAATGTATGGTCACCTTTCACCTGCCTCCAGCTAAGGACCTGGCTGGAGACCTGGATTGCAACCTGGTTATGTGCCCTGGCTGGGGAAATGAACCAGCGACCTTTGGGTTCCACTGTGCCACCAGCCAGGGCTTCATGTTGTTTTTTTAAGATCTTTTTTAGAGAGAGGGGTAGGAAGAGAAACATTATGTGCAAGAGAGAAACAGCAATTGGTTTCCTCTCTCATGCCCCCAACTGGGGACCTTTCCTGCAACCTAGGTATGTGCCCTGACTGGGAATCGAACTGGCAACTTTCAGTCCTCAGGCTGGTGCTCAACCCACTGAGCCACACCAGCCAAGGTTCGCCATTAGTTTCTGTTGACTATTTTTTCTAGGTGACATTTGATTTATTCCATTTTGTGTATATTCTGCATATCACTATTTTATCAATAATTATCATTGGGATTATGTAACATCCTAAAGTTATTAATGTCTAATTTCAATTTACATCAATACCCGTTTATGTCAGTTGCATATAAAAACTCCTATACAACTATTTCTTCACCAGCTATTATTTTCACAAATTACTTCTTTAAAACTTGTACACCTGCTAACATATGTATTTAAGTATTTTTATGCATCTGCTTTTAAAATTCTATATGTTAACAAATCAAAATTGCAGTGTTGGAACCCTGGCTGGTGGCTCAGGGGATATATGCCAGCCTGTAAACCCAAAGGTCACTGGTTTGATTCCCAGGCAGTTCTGTAGCTGGAAGCAGGTGAAAGGCAGCCACACATTGGTGTTTCTCTGCCTCCCTCCGTTCCCCTCTCTCAAAAGAAAAAAAAAAAAAAAATTGCAATGTTGGCTTTTGATTTGCCCTTTATCGGAGGTTTTTTGTAGTGAATCTTAAAGAATTCCAACATTTTTGGTAGGGCAGGTCTAATTGGAAGTGAACTTCCGCAGTTTTTATTTACCTCATTTTCGAAGGGCATAGTTCTTGGACATAGAACCCTCAGTTAAGTTTTCATCCCACTATTTTCTGGTCTCCAAAATTTCTGCAGCGAAATTAGCTGATAATCTTGATGATTAGTCACTTGCTGCTTTCAAGACATGGTTTTTCCCCTGGTTGGTGTGGCTCAGTGGATTAAGTGCGGGCCATAAACCAAAGGGTCACCAATTCAGTTCCCAGTCAGAGCACACATGCCTGGGTTGCAGGCCAGGTCCCCAGTTGCAAGCACACAACAGGCAGCCTCACATGTTTCTTTCCCTTTTTCTCTCCCTTTTCACCCCTCTCTAAAAATTAATAAAATCTTTAAAAAAATAAACTTGGTTTTTGACATTTGTATTTTGTGCTTGGTGTGTTTGAGTTCATCATAGTTGGAGCTTCTTGAATTTGTAGATTCATGTCTTTTTATCAAATTGCGACATTCTTGACAATTGTTTTCTTAATCTCCCTCTTCCTTTTTCTCTTTTTTCAGGAACTCCATGTGTCTGTCCCACAGGTCTCTTAAGTTCTGGTCACTTAATTCTTTCTTCTGTCTGCTCAGATCTGCTTTGAATCCCTTGTGTGACTTTTCATTTGTATCTTTCCAGAATTTTTTTGGTTTCTTTAATTTTATTTTTTTATTTAATGTGTTTTCTTTTAGCATTTTGCGGGGGAGGGGTTCGATCAGTTGTCTTGCATATGCTCCACCCAGGAACTCAGCCCCACACCCAGGCATGTGCCTTGATGGGAAATCAGACTGGCAACCTTTTTACTTTGCAGGATGACACCCAACCCACTGAGCCACACCAGTCAGGGTTCTTTCTATAACTTTTATCTTTGCCTACGTATCTTTTGAAGATAGTTAAATAAAAGTCTTTTAGTTAAGTGTCTGGCTTCTCCTCGTGTGGCTCTGCCGGGTTTTGCCTATGATTAGGTGGTGTTTTCCTGTTTATTTGTATGCCTTGCAATATTTTATTGAAAAATGGGCCTTTGAAAAAGACACCTTGCCTTGGCTGGTGTGGCTTAGTAGCTTGAGTACTAGTCTGTGAACCAAGATATCGCAGGTTCAATTCTCAGTCAGGGCACATGCCTAGGCTGCGGACCACATCCCTAGTTGAGGGTGTGTAAGAGGCTGCTGATTAATGTACCTCTCACACGTTGATGTTTCTCTCCCTCTTTCTCTCTCTCTTCTCCTCTCTCTAAATGTAAAGAAATAAAATCTTTAAGAAAAAGGCAAGATACCTTTACCAGTTGTTTGCACACTGGCTCTGTACTGGGGTGGACCTTCATCAATAGCTGGGCATACAAGGTCTGTCCTGAAAGTATCGGCTGCACAAACTTTTAATTCTAGACATTGACTCAGTACTTTCAGGACATACCTCATTCTCTGAGCCCAGGCAACAGCAGCCTAAGGTGCAGTTGCAGGCATGTACGTGGTTGCTCTTGAATTATCTTTATTTTCTGGCGTCTTACCCCAGCTTCTCCCTGGGGCATTATGTGGTCTGTTGTGTATCTACCCGTAATCTCTTGCCCCAAACTTCTACATCTTCAGGCCCCCTTGCAGCTTTCATGAGCAGTATCCTTTTCCCACCTGAGGTCTCAGGCAAAACGGAGGCCAGTCCTGGTAGCCCCCAGCCAGGTTGGAATGTTGCAAAGTTGGCCTGCTCCTTGTGACCATGCTTGGTGTGGGGGGTGGGCACAGGGCAAGAGAAAATGCTGCAGCATTCATGCTACCAGCTTGAAGGTGCTTTTGTTTTGGGTGTTTATTTGGTTACTGTAAATGGGTTTTCCAGAATTCCTCTAAGGAGGAATTTCTGGGGGTTTTTTTCAGTATCATAGGGAAACGAGCGTGGAGCTTCCTTAGTCCGAGATTTTGCTGACATCACCCATGTTCTCATGCTTCATTTTTAAAGTTTAGCCTTTTTTTCCCAAATGGCCTGTTTCATGAGTTGTGTCAGGGTCTTTTCTTTTTGACCTGGTCTACATGCTTCGTCTCAAACAAGACCCAGTATGTTGCATTCTTCTCTTGTAGGGCCTGCACATCTCTTCAGACTTTCTGGCAAGTGCTTCAGCCTGGTGGAGTCCACGTGAGTGAGGGGTGGGGTGGCCAGGGTAGGGGCTGGGACACCCCTGACGGTGGCTGTACCCCCAGGTACAAGTACGAGTTCTGTCCATTCCACAACGTGACCCAGCATGAGCAGACCTTCCGCTGGAATGCCTACAGCGGGATCCTCGGGTGAGCTGGGGTTGGGGTGAGTATGTGGCTACAGGCTCCTTGGGGTGGTGCACCCCCTGGCCCATCCTCATGCTCTGTTCTTCCCTAGCATCTGGCACGAGTGGGAAATTGCCAATAACACCTTCAGGGGCATGTGGATGAGGGACGGTGACTCCTGCCATTCCCGGAGCCGGCAGAGCAAGGTGGGGCCATGGGGGAGGGGGTCCAGAGGAGAAGCCCCCCTTTGACCACCCACCCATCAAGGTTTCTCCCCTACCCCAGGTGGAGCTTACCTGTGGAAAAAGCAACCGATTAGCTCATGTGTCTGAGCCAAGCACCTGTGTCTATGCACTGACCTTCGAAACACCCCTTGTCTGCCACCCCCACTCCTTGTTAGGTAGTATGCTGGGGCTGTGGGGGGTAGGGGTGGGGGTGGGGGAGAGGGGCTTAGCTAAATCTGGGTTCTGTTGGATCTCAGTGTACCCAGCCCTTCCTGTGGCCCTGCAGCAGAGGTGGGACCAGGTGGAACAGGACCTGGCTGATGAGCTAATCACTTTCCAGGTGAGGCGCTGCGGCAGGCACCCTCTAGGTTGGATGAAGCACAGCCATGAACTGGATGTTCCCTCTTCTTGCTTTACCAACAGGGGTATGAGAAGTTACTCAGAATACTTTTTGAGGATGCTGGCTATTTAAGGACCCCAGAAGAAAGTGAATCAGCACAACAGGAAGGTGGTGTTCAGGGCCTGGTGTTTGAAACGTTGGAGAGCTGCAATAAGGTACAGGTTGAGGGAGCGGAGGCTGGCTTTCCTGGGCACAACCAGCCTCCCGCCAATGGGTCTAACTTTTCCTTCAAATTTCTTTGTTCCAGGCACATAAAGAACTGTCAAAGGAGATTAAAAGACTTAAAAGTGTGCTGACCCAACATGGCATCCCCTATAGCAATCCTGCAGGTAAATCATGCCTGGGAAAGGGTCCAAGCCCACCTTGGGACCTGCTGCCTGTGAGATAGGTCCTGACCTTTCCTCCTTATGGTATTTTGGCAGAAACTTCCAGCTCTGAGCACTTGGGCACCAAGACACCCACAGACAGGACAGCAGAGCAGCTACGTGGCAACCCAGTATTGCTTGGGAACACCTTATGACCTGGGATGGGGTCAAGACCAAACCAGACTGTGGTGTCCTATAGCAAGAAGGAGGAATAGGCTGGGACCACAGCGTAGAGGGAGGAGTCCCGGGAAAAGCGCACTACAGGCAGAGGGTAGGTTTCCTTCCTGCCTTCTAGGCCCGTGGCTCTCAGGGTTGTACACAAAGATGTGGACAAATAAAGATTCAAAGTTTTAATTCCCATACTGATAAAAATAATTCCATGAATTCTGTAAACCATTGCATAAATGCTATAGTGTAAAAAAATTTAAACAAGTGTTAACTTTAAACAATTCACTACAAGTAAATGATTGTGCATTATAAATACTACCTTCTGGGTTAAGAAAGTTCCATTCCAATAATATTTTCATCTAAATACTCAGAACAAACATACAGATTGGGGGCCTCCATAAATTAATCCACATGAAGCATCCACACTGAGTTGAGGTCTCCTGATCAGTTACATGAGTGGTGTGACAATATATTACCGCCAATATTGAACACTAGGGCTGAGACAACACTGAGCACCATACGGCTTCTGCTACTACACCCCACAGGCCCCTCTCCTCACCCACAGATAGAACAGTGAAACCCCTAGAGGCTGAGCTTGTCCCCAGTTTATCCGGTGAGGCCTGCAAAGCGCGGCTCCCTCAGAAGAGCAAGGCTACAGTAGGCGTGGAGGAGCCCCAGGAGCAGTACTCCGGGGAGTATACCCCAGCGACAGTCCTACCAGCACTTGGGTACCTTGGAGTTCCATTCAGGGTTCTTTGGTCTTCTCACCACATACCTGTTCTCAGAGCCTGTCCTGCCCTGGGAAGGGTGAGAGCTCAAAGGCCGCGCCCCCAGCCCCAGCTGTGGTGCCCCTGTGAGCACTGTACTCCAGCCCCCAACCTCCACAGAACTGACCAGAGTAGCTTATAAATAGACCTAAAGCTTAATTGTTCTTGTTTATAATCTGAAAATGTCTAGGCTAGATATCAGTAATAAACACTGTCCTGTTATCCCAAAAAAGGCCAAAGGTCTGAAATGGGAAACAAGTGCATAAATACTAACAAAAATAATTTTAAACAGTGATAACAATAGCACAAAATATACGTAATTTCTAAAAGCTAATAAATCATCACTACAATTAAAAACAAATATTCACTAAAACCAAGTCAATAGTTAACCTTTAGTAGTAGCACACTAGCTTCGGAATGTCATGGATCCACCTTAAAATGACAACTTTTTACCAGTTTATCTTATGTTAAAAAATGTTTTAATCTTCTTACTATAGTAAATACGTTCTAATTTAGTCATTGATAAAAATTTTTACCTAGTCACTTTGCACTTTAAAAATGCTATTAAAAGTCTTTGGCAAAGCCCCAGGCAAGTAGAAACACACTGGTGTTCCCTTCCAGGCTAGAGGGGCCAGTACCTGCTCCCACCACCCCCAATGGCAGGTTCTGCAAAGGTGGGGTAAATTACAGACATCTTAATACGTTTCCCCAGATTTCTAGAAAATATGACCCATTACAGACCAAAGAAGATGCGAGTCATCACTAAAATCAGACCCATCCTCAGAAGCATTTCTGCTGTGGCTGCTTCTTGGGGGTCGAGGGACCCGCGCAGAGCCAGGTCCTCAGGGTGGCTACCTGCCCTAGCACTGTGGCCAGGACGTCAGGAGCGACTGACTTAATACCTGGGTGCACATATCAGAAGACAACATCAAAAGTGTTGCCCTGAAGTCAAACATGCCAAAGACTGGCAAGCCTGTCCCACTCTGGCAGGAGTCCACATGGTCCCAGGATTATGAGGAGTTAACTGTGGGCCAGCCGGGGTACCCGGCAGCTGGCTCCATGAAGGTAGAGACTGCCCGTGAGACTCTAACCCAGCTCTCTAATGTACCCCCTTGGTTGCACTTTTAGCTAGTATCAAATTGTCTTACAAAGTTTCAAGGGAGAAAATAAAATCGAACAAACCTTCCCTTCAATTCTGCAAGACACAGGCACTTAGAAAAAGTGGCCACGGGTCATAGACACGTGATTGAGCTCCCTCATTTCTAGGTGTTGGGAAGTAAAATTCTAATTAGTGTGTGTGCACATATTTAGGAACCATTCCTTTCATAAAATTAAAAACATCTAAAGGTATGTCTTTCAATAATCACTCTGCTATAAATACTATTTGCACTTAATTTAAAACCTATAAAAATCCTAGGCATTTCTCACTACTAGATAAATGCTCATTTCATAAGTACTAATTTCAGAATATGAAATCTAATATATTTACCACACTATGAATTAACAATAAACTGATAGGAAATATTTTAAGTTCACAGTACACATACAAAGCTTCATATCGCATATTTAAAAAACATGAACCTAGAAAGCAGCTTATAGCAACTTAGACCGTCCATGTCAATTCCTTGATTTACAAAAGTGCTTGGCTGGGATGCGAATTCCCAGGATGTGGTCACAGTAGTGTCAGGACCGCAAACCCTATGTAATGACTGTGCCCACCCAGACCCTGGGCAGTGGGCAGGTGGGGGCTGTGGGTTTGCCTTTAAGGTCTGTAAGAATACTCTGAAACCGTAGGTGCAGCTCAGGGTCGGGGTCCCGACGTAAGAGGCACCAGAAAGCGAGGCCACTGTGGCTGCCATCACCATTGGAGGGGCTGGCTATCACAGTAGGGGCACTCAGGTGCATTGGCCACACAGGACTCGCATAGCACACGGTGCTGACAGGGCTGCAGGACAGCGCCCCGGGACGGCTCCCCACACACCACACATTGCTTCGCTCGGAGCTGGAAGATCACCTGCAGGTGAGATTAAGTTGGTGGGGGTCACAGCAGGCCCCATCCCACCACTGGCCCCCAGCTTGCCCAAAAGTGACTTGAGAACATGCAAAAATAATGGCCCCTTGGCTAGCACAAGAAGACTCAGGGCTGGGGCAGGACACCCATGCCAGGGGTCACCTTAAGAATGCAGAGATGGGGGTTGGAGCGGCATTTCCACAAGTGCCCCAAGCAGAGGCCTCCATCCTGGCCCAGCCCTTCCCACACAAGCTTGGTCCCCCAGGAGCCAGTCCTCTGCTGGAGGCTGCTGTGAGCAAAGATTTGGGTTCAGTTGACCCTGATCTGAGAGAGCCAAGGGAGTAGCCACAGCCTGGAGACAGTGCCTTGAAGGTGAAGCAATCAGTTGTGTGCATTGTAGCCAGACCTTGGCAGGTCAACACAGGAGGAGAGTGCCAAGAGGCAGGGCAATGGAACCTTCCAGATGCTCTGAGTTCTAACAAAATGTCTTAGTGTGGAAGGAGTTTCTAGCTGAGCTGAAAACAGCAGTTTTTATTCTACTCCAGGGAAAAAATATGAAGAATGAAATCAGGCCAGGAGGTGACCCATTACTGTGGAGGGTAACCCTGGTGACTGACCTCAGAAATAAACCATGGTTCCAACTGTGTGGGGCAAGAGGAGTGTCCATCCTATTCAAGAGGGCACAGGAAGGATAAATGTGGAAAGTTCCAGAAAGGAAGGCAGGGCCAGCCTGGCAGGCAAGGTGGTACACACACTCCCTGCAGCAGGACTGCCACTGGAGCAGTAGGAGGAGGCGGGCCACAAGGAAGCAGCAGCGCCAGGCCAGGCCCCAGTCCGCCCCACACAGTATGTCAGGGACAGACATCAGGTACCTTGGGAACTAAACTCACCCCATCCACTGCCTCCAAATCCAGGCGCAACTGACTCTGCAGCGAATGTAGCTTGGGCAGCGGGATGGCACCAATGTCACTGCAGCCCCGCAGCCCAGGAAGTGTGGACATGCCCCGGCCTTCCAGCTCCTCCTGCAGCTGCCTGAACTGGGCCTCCACCTCCTCCTTCTTCTGCAGGGCCAGCTGCCGGGCACTGTCAGCCGCCAGTGCACGCTCCTTCGCCTCCTTGGCCTCTCGCTGCCATGCGTCACAGGCCTGAAACCCAGAAAGCTGCAGTGGCCTGGGGAAAGGGGCATCCTACGTGTGCAAAGGTCTCCCTGAGCCCTGGCCCCTCCCAAGAACTTACCTGCTTCACTTGCTGCCAGGACTCCTCCCACTGCCTGATCTTCCTCTTGGCCTCCTCCAGCTGCCGCCTGACCCGTGCCAGCTCAGCGCAGTTTGGACTTGCACTTGCAGAGGATGCAGAGCCAGCGTTCAGAATAGGGGATGGGCTGGGAGAGAAGCTGCCGGAAACAAAGTCCCAGATGTTCCCGGGAACGCCATTCAAACCTGAGTGCAGAGGAGACAGTTGTCACCCCCAGGTGCGCTGAGACATCAGACATCTCTCAGGCAGGCTCTGGGGCCTTTGGGGCTCCACCAGCAAGGCTGCTGCCCCTGATCTTCCACCCAATCCCCATTCCAGTCACCTGTGGGGTTTAAACAGCAGTGAATTCAGAGTTCTGTGACTGCCTTGTGTGGAGCAGCACTTCTCAAACTCTGCTCCCAGGAATCCTCCTTTACGCATGTAGTACCGTGAGGCCCCCAAAGAGCTTTTGTTTAAACAGCTCCCATCATAGGAAAAGTGACACCTATTTAGATGAGTCACGTGTCACTTAACAACTGGAGATACTTTGAGAAATGCATCATCAGGCATTTTCATTACTGTGTGAACAGTGCACTTACAGAAGCCTAAGTGGTATGGCCTTACAGCACACGTAGGCCTTACAGTAGAACCTACTGCTTTGAGGCTACAAACCTGTACAGCATGTTACTATACCACATACTGTAGGCAACTGTAACACAGTGGTAAGTTTTTGTATATCTAAACATGGAAAGAGTACAATAAAAGTACAGTCTAAAAAGTGACACCCTTGCATATGGCACTTACCATGCACAGTAACTGCGGGACTAGGAGCTGCTCTGGGTGAGTGGTGAGTGAATGGGAAGGCCTAGGCCACTACTGTACACGCTGCTGCAGGCTCGATACACTGCCCCACGGGCCCTCTTTCTGACAGGGCCAGAAGCAGCATTAAAGCTGTCAGGGCTGCTCCATGAGCAGTGACATGGGCTGGGCTGATCGGAAATCTCAAGAAACTGGTTGGATAAGGCATAGATGACCACAACAGTGATTGTCAGGAGACAGTGAAAGGTGGTTTAAGGATCAGTAAGAGTGGATAAGGCACCGGCCTGTGAACCCAAAGGTCGCAGGTTCAATTCCCAGCCAGGGCAACATAACTAGGTTGCAAACCAGGTCTCCAGTCAGGTCTGTGGCTGGAGGCAGGTGAAAAGCAACCATACATTGATGTCTCTCTCCCTCTCTGCCTCTCTCTCTTCCCCTCTTTCTAAAAATAATAAAATAAAATCTTTATAAAAAAAAAAGGATCAGTAAGAATAAAAGTGAAGTGGGAGAGAGAAGGAACAAAGGGCAATGTCATAACAATGTGTTTTTTGGAGCAGTGGTAAGATTAAGGAACTTAGTGGTCTTCATTTAAAAAGAGGGTGTTCAGCCCTGCTGGTGTGATTCAGTGGACTGAGTGCCAGCCTGCAAACTGAAAGGTCACCAGTTCAATTCCCAGTCAGGGCACATGCCTGGGCTGCGGGCAAGGTCTTCGGTTAGTTGGGGGCGTGTAAAAAGCAGCTGATAGATGTGTCTTTAACACGCTGATGTTTCTCTCCCTCTCTTTCTCCCTCCCTTCCCTTCTCTAAAAATAAGTAAAATATTAAAAAAAGAAAATAAAAGATTGTTCAGTTGGTATGGAGAGGATGTAGAATAGACCACTTAATATTGACTTTGGAAATCTGGTTCCATTGACCTATCTGGCACCAAGAGTTCTCACTGGGATTGAATTAGTGGAAGGAAAAAAAGAAAACCTTATTTATATTTTATATCATTATAACCTCAAAATATTTCCAAAATACTGAGACAGGCTGGCTCCACACTACACAGAAATCATTTCCTAAAGTGGTAATGGTGCTTAATACTTGTTAAGGCCACATGGATTGGTGTCCTTGTACAAGACCTTAGGTCCTCAACAAAAAAATCAAAGCAATGTTCTCTGAAGACCATCAAGGTAAACCTAAGAGGGCTGCAGTGCCCTCTAAATATGCAGCCCTCTGTGCTGAAACAGGTCAGTGATGAAATGACTGGAGTGTAACCTACGCACTATAAATTAAGGTGCTCTGAGAGGAAATGTATTGCCAAGCCCCACAGATACTGCTCCACCAGTGAAAGAAATTCTGAAGCATATATCCTTCCATTTCTTACAAGAAATTTAGTTCCATTCTAATCGTACAGGACACCATCATAAGATGAGGTCCCTTGTTGACTGAAAAGTTGTCATATAGTGTAAGACTTTAGGAATTAAACATTTTTAAAATATATTAACTCTTTTAAAGTGTAACAGGTTACGTAAAATAACATTTTTCAATGAAAGAATAATGTAAAACAAATAGTGCTGTTTTGTTTTTGCAAATCTACCTCTGGTGACATCACACCTCCTCAGAAGCTCCACTGCATGTGTGCAAGCAAGGCGGCTCACACTGCATTGTTATTGCAACTGTGTCCTAGGCACACGGAGACCCCGACAGAGGTTGATGAGCAAACCCCTGTTTGAGCTCCACGGCACCACAGTCAAACCAGCAGCGGCATGGTCAAGGGGTCACCTGGGATAAACACCAAGGCCTACACCAAAGGAAGTGTGCAGGGCAGCGTGGTGGAGCAACCAAGTGGAGACAGCCACTCACACCTCAGTTTATTCAACAGTTAACTGTCACTATAGGGTAGCCCCTCCCCCACAAACCCCAGCTCACCTAGGGAGTTGTAGGTCGAGGCTGAGGAGCCCAGGACCCTGGATTCCGACTTGAGGGATGGCGGCTGCTGGGGGGGCGTCATGGCCGAGGAGACAAGAGGCCCGGAAAGGGACTGGGAGAGTGAGCTGAGCGGGGAGGTGGACAGGGATGACGAGGAGTGCAGGGACGGGGAGCGGGCCAGGCAGCCTGGAATGGTGACGGGCTCTGAGCCCCCCAGCGACCTCTGACCTGTGCAGAGTGGAGGCGCCCAGTTAGTTGGTGATAGGTGGCAATAGCCCTCTGCCCATGAGACAGCACGCAATGACTGAGCAGGGATGCTGTGGCCAGGGCAGGGGGAGATGGGACCGGCAGTCCCAGCATGCAGCAACCATGTAAGGGTGCAGAGACAGAGCTCCCGGCAAGCTGAGATGTGGCCACAGCCCTCAACCACTCAGATAAACAGCAAGTGCATAGGACAAGGGGTTCAGGGGGGTTGCCACAGAGGCCAGACACCTACTAGGCCCTGCCAGCCTTCCTAACCACTGGCATGATGGTCCTAGTACTTTTAGGGCTCCCTAGAACTGGGTTAAACTGTTTTAACAACAGAAGGAAAAGATGAGCTTTTACATCAAAGAAAATGATTTGGTATAAGAGGTCTGTCCGGGAAAAGTCCAGTCATTGTTAAATGTAAGAATAGTTTGTGCAATATCGATGTAGCCTGGCAGCCAAGGAGAGTGGACTGGAATGCGCATGTGTAAACAATGACAACTTCACTGTATTAGTCAGTGGGGGCGGTAGATGCTATTGAGTGAATGTGGGTACTGTGTGGCTGTTGCATTCAAAATGAGCAAGTCCAACAACAACTCTGCATCAGATTTTGAGTTAAACTCAAACATTCCTCCCGGGGAAACCATTCAGCTGATTCAGAAGGCCGCAGCTATGGGCAACTGGTGATCAACAGCTTCATCACAACAATGTATTTGCTCATGCATCATGTCTCATGCAGAGATTTTTTGTGCAACGTAGTATCACCCAGATGACTCAGCTTCCCCTACAGCCCAGATGTGGTACCCTGTGACTTAAGGCTTTTCTTAAAACTAAAATCACCTTTGAAAAGGAAGAGAGTTCAGATGATGACAAAATTCAGGAAAATATGATGGGGCAGCTGATGGTGATTGGGAGAACTGTCTGAGGTCCCAAGGTGCCCATTTTGAAGGGGACTGAGGCATCACTGTCTTATGTACAGTGTTCCTTGTATCTTGTATCTTCTTTAATGTCTCTATTTGCCACATTACATGGCTGGATACCTTCTGGACAGACCTTGTATGTTAATATATCCATCCTCATGCCAATTTGGTGGTTAAAACATCTTAGAAGGCTGTGAAGGCTGGCTGTCCCTGTCCCCAATCCTGCACAGCCCCACACCCCATCTTGGCAGGCACCGCTTTGCTCAGATGGAAATAAACTGAAGAGGTGGGAGGCTGACCCCACCAGGGCTACAGGGGCCTGGGGTATTATCATTCTTACCGGTGGGTCCCAGGTCACCTCCGTCTTGCTCGTCCAGCTCCTTATCCAGGGGGGCAAGGCTCACATCACTAAGATGCAGATCTACGACAGAGCCTGTCCAACAAGACTGTGTTACTGCTCAGGAACACATGGCGCTGCAGCAGGGAGAATGCTCATCTCAGGGCGCAGGGATATCCCGCCTCAGAGCTGGCAGCCAGGAACACAACTGCTATCCACATCCCATAGTTAGGCTCACCCTCTCCTCCCCCAGAACCAGAGCCTCTGGACAGCCTACATGTGGCTCCCGAATCACAGCCTCACCTCACTGACAGCTGCTTCTACGTTAAATCTGTAATCAGTGGGTGACATTTGACCAAGTAAATATACTTAACTAGTAAATAAGAAAAAAAAATCCAAGAGGCCCCTGTCCATGGGAAAACAGTTCACAGCCAATGGTATGAAGTCTCACTCAAGTTGACACAGGGACCACTGACCTCTACACCAGGAGTCGTGGCAGACTCCCATCCTGTTCTCCCCAACCTAGCACTGAGCAGGGTCCCTCCCATTTCCATTCTGTTCCAGTTCCACTGAGAATACCAATGCATCCTGAAGCATGTCTGTAATGAAACAGAGGAATGGAATGGTGGGCCCCTCTGAGCTGGCCTGCCACTTCCCAACGCTTTCCTCAGAAACCCTCTTCTGCAGGAGGGCCCCTGACTCAGCACAGCAGGAAGCTGTCTGGGGTGGCTGAGTTCGGTAGGCCAGCTCCCAAAGCCAGAGCACATCTCAGGGGTTCCTGAAATCGCACAGGATCAACTCAGGGAAGGCCAAAAAGGACCCTAGGGATGGCCAGGGGAGGGGCAGCAGGAGCTCCTGGAACACACCCTGTGAGCTAGAGCTGCCTTTCCAGCCCAGTTAGGCTGGATCTACAAGACAGCTTGGTGACATTGAAAGCAGAGCACACAGGAGCTCTCATGCAAATCACCTTTCTCCCACTCCCTCCCCTATAGCAACCCCTCCCCAAAACAGGTGGACCTCTCCTGTGTGGCTGAATCCTGTCCCCTATAATGCCTGACCAGATGCATCAGGTCTCCTTTCAAGAGACCACAAAGTCATCCTGCCCCAGCCACCAGGACAGATATGGCCACAGAACTTGGGGACTCGCCATGGAAACCCTGGTCAAATCTGCTGCTCTGGGTAAGTGAGCTGGGCTTGTGTGAAGGCTCCTTCCTCTCCCCTTTCCCCAGCTGCCTGTTCCCAAGTGTCACAAAGTCCCCTGGATGATGTCCTACAATCAGGTCAGAGCCACCCAGGGAGAGGAGCCACTGCACAGTTCTGACCACATCCCATACTTGGCTTTGCCTGATTCCAGGCTGCAACAAAGAGACAGTCATGTTCCCTGCACAGTGTCATGCCAGGAAGCAGCTGTGGCCCAGGCTGTAAGAAGGAGCTGCTGGGTTGGGAGGGGTCAAACAGATGCATTCAAATATGAGAGCTGAGCAAAGGCCAGGAAGGAAGGGGACACAAAAGTACGGCTCAAGGAACAGGGAAACCCACCTGTCTGGGGAGGGGGCTGTTGCCTTTTAAAATGAGACACATTTAGCCCTGGCTGGCGGCACAGTGGATAAGGTGCCAACCTGCGAACCCAAAGGTTGCTGGTTCAATTCCCAGCCAGGGCACATAACCAGGTTGCAAACCAGGTTTCCAGCCAGGTCTGTAGTTGGAGGCCAGGTGAAAGGCAACCAAACATTGATGTCTCTCTCCCTCTCTGCCTCTCTCCCTTCCTCTCTAAAAATAATAAAAAATATAAAATCTTAAAAATAATAAAACAAGACACATTTGTTGTAATCAGCAGGAAATATGAGGTAAGAGATGTGTGACTTCCAAAGAATGTAAGACTTTACACATGCAAGTCCATGGGGAGCCAGCAGTGACACGTGTGTAGAGCAGACATGGGGTCCAGCCCAAACTGGCGTCCTAGGCTGCACTGTTCCTTCCCTGCTCAGCTACTGTGGGGACCATGTGAGGTGACAACAAGGAGGGCTTCTTGCCGATGACAGGTGCTCAGTAGTGCACACTTGAGAGCCACTGGCTCTGGCCCTTGCTGTGAGGCCCCTGCACACACTGGAAGGCAGAATAGGGAGCCTTGTGTCTGGGACATGAGGGAGCACACTGCCTGGTAAGGCCCAGGGCCTGCATCCATCTCCTGTTTCATCACGGCTACTTGCACATGTGACCCCGACCTGGCCCTGCTTGGGAACCAGGGCCAGAGGCACAGAGTAAGAACCATGCTCCATTGGCCAGAGAGGGCGCCAGGGGTCATTCCAAGCGCCTCCACTCCCTCTCACACCTGGAGCATTGAGGCCAAGCTGCCAAGTCACCTGGAGAACACTGTCCTCCCCACACTTGTTGTCAAGTCAGCAGGAGTGGGGAGGGACCAGGCCCTGCCCACTCCCAAGGAGAAACTACTCACACAAAGGTGTTAAGGACTTTGAAGATCTTATCTGGAAAGGTGGTGAGCACTTAGGGAGCTCCACCATCCCCCTCTCCAACCAGGAGTCCCCAAAGTCCATCTTGTAAAGTGAGAAGGTACTGAGTCTGTGACACTGACCCAGTAGATGCCTAACTTTGCAAGGACAATTGTGCAGGAGAAGACAGGAGGCTCCAAGCTGGCAGCACCACAAGCTCTGTAGGCCCTAAAGCAGCCAATGAAAGGCAATGTTGCTCCCTATGGCCCCCCAAATGTGACAACAGCAGCAAGGAGACATGTCCTGTGGCATCTGCAGAGCCAGACCAGCTCCCTGAACAGGAGTTATCCTTCCCCTGATAACCCAATGCCACAGCCAAGGACCAGGTAGTGTGAAAATGACCTGTCACCATAATCCTCACAAAAAGACCCTCAGGGAGACATTGTAGCCCAGACACACAGGGGCAATGCTGACCTCTGGTCTGCAGTCTCCCTCTGGGTTTCCGCTCTCTGTCAACTGCCCTGTTCAAGCCCTTCTGGGCAGCCAGTTTCTCCCTCGCCATAGGCAGCTTCTTTCTAATGTCCAGGAGCACAGGGTCCGGGGACTGCTGAAACTCAGTGCCACATAGGGACTGCTTTACACCACAAGTTCATTCTCCCAGTTCTCGAGCCAGAAATTGAGATCAAGGTGCACAGGACTGCATTCCCTCTGGAGGCCCCATTCTGCCTCCTTCAGCTTCAGCTTCAGCTGTGTCAGACACCCCTGGCCTTCATCGGCTGGTGGATGCATCACCGTATCTCTGCCTCCATCCTCTCATGGCTGGCTCTCCTCTGTCTGTGTCCAAACCTACTCCTCCTTACAAGGACAGCAGTCATCCTGGATTAAGCTTCATGCTAATGACCTCATTTTACCTTGATTACATCTGCAAAGACCTTTTCCAAATCAGGTCATGTTCCCAGGCCAGTAGCAGGGAGGTAAGCCTGAGGCATTTATTTTGGGGGAACATAATCCAGCCCACAACAATGGGGATCACCTGGTGATCACCCATCTGATCCATCCCCTCCAGGAGGCTGGGTTCTGGTGCGTGAATTAACACCTCCCACAGATCCAGGGCCCAGGTGGGATCGCTCCACCAAGGAACCAGTGTCCTGTTTCTGTGAACTCCACAAAGAGGACCCAGTCTCTTGTTTGCACCTGCTCTCGGGAACACAGTCATATCCCTGCAGGCTCTGCAGCCCCACATGCAAGCCTGTCCCTGTTGGCCTATTCCACCTCCTTGCCATCTCATTTTCAGAGCACTTTTCAGGCTGCCACCGAGGCCTTGCCCTCTAGCCCTGTGCCACGCGCCAAACCCCCTCCGGTCAAAGGCAGCCCCTGCCTGCTGCCTGTCTCTCTCCCCTTCCGCTATTTCGGTCAATTTCTGGGCTCTCCCACCCTCCTCAGGAGCTCAGCAGCCCTTCCATGCCCAGACACACATGGTTTCTGGAGCATTTACCCCCAGATACCCCTCAGTACAGCCGCATCACCTTCTCCCACTAGGGAGAAGCCCCTTCTCCCTAGAGGCACCTTCTCAATCTGTGCCCAGGTGCCTCCCTCAAGCTGGTGAACCTGGGATCACTCACTGAGCAGGAGCTCCTCCTCCACCTTTAACACTATCAGTCAGGCCCCAAGCTTCAGACATCTCTGCAGCTGCCCCTTCACCCTAACCTACACTGTCCCAAGAGTGACCTTGGCATCAGCCAACCCTGTCATGTCAGGAGTGCTGCCTCCCCTGACACTCAGGGCAACACTCACCCTGTCTATCCTACTCCTGCCCCAAGCAGCCTTCCTATCCCAAAATGGCTCCTCCTTTGTCCTCAAGCCCTGACATTGCTTTAGGCTGCAGCCTAGCACAGCTTCTATTGGCCTCACTAGTCGTGGGAGAACTGCTCAGCCTTCAAAATCCTCTTAAAAATCTCTCCCTACTCCATTCCTGCACATTAGCTTACACTGTGCAGGTGAACCTGAGCCAGTGCTGACTGATGTGCAAGCTCATCCTCTAAGCACCTGACCCCCCACCTCTTCACGCTGCCCTGCTTCCTCCAAAAGAATGGAGGCCCAAATCCACCCTTCATGAGCTAGCCTGGCAATATCTGCTCAGCCTGGCATCACAAGCCACTGTCCTGAACGTGCTGGTCAGTTGGGTCTGAACAAGTGGATTCAGCCCTCAGCACCTGCACTCCTGGGATCAGATTAGAGTGATCAGCTTCAAAGCTAGTAGAGTTCTAGAAGCACTTTTTTGAATGACAAAGGCACAAAGGAATGGATGGATGGGGAAGCAAGGCCTTTTCTCACCTGGAAGTGAGTTACCTCACCAGTTCCTCAACCCCACCCCATGACTCAGCACATAGGTAGGTGCACCCCTGCTGTCCCCTCAGGTGCAGAAGCAGCACCTGATACACCGCAGCCCGCATTCAGCTTACAAGGCAGAGGCCACGGCTACCAGGATGTGTCTGGCCCACTTTCTCATAAGCAGTACTTCTAGCCTCCTGCCACACCTTGCTGTTCCAGGAGGTCAGATGCAGGTCTCCCAAAAATATTCTCTTAAAGGAAGAACTAACTTTTTAAAAGACTTTTAAAAATAAAATAAAAAGGCTTTAACACTCAAAATCCAGATACGCATACATAAACTGTGCCACCTGACCTAGAACTGGCCTGGCCAAAATACTAGGAACCACCCAGGTATTAATGAAAAATTAGCTGAAAGCTGCTGAGTAACGGCCCTGGCAAAGCCATTCCTGACGTGACACAGCACATTAGAAAGGCGCTGCGATCCCAGGGTCAGGGGACACACGGGGACAACAAACAGAGCACAGAATTAGGCCAGACTGGGGGACCCAGAGGACGGAGGGAGAGTTCCACAGCCACCGGGTCCAGGCAGCTCTCCCCCAGCTACAAGACAAAGAAGCACCTGGCACACCTGCTCACCCACGGGTCTGTGCTTCCGACAGTGCAGGCAGCGGAGAGGGCCATTAGCACAGGAGACCGAAACCGTTCTCTCCTGGGAGCAAGAGACCCACCTCCGCTAGGTGATGAGGGATCCGCCGGAGACGCCTTACGGCCGGTGCCCACGCAAGGACCAGGGGCGCCTCTGCAAAGCAGGCTCCTCAGAAGGGCATATCTGCATGCACCTCACTACGCAGCCCCCAGGAAAAACTGATACGAACCCCGCTCTCACACCTGGCGCAGGCACCGAGGACCAGTACAAGAAGCATCTAGAGAAGAGGGGAGGCAAACCTGGGGAGGGGACAGTGCATGGAGGTGAGGTGGGGAGACGCACTCACTTGGGGTGTTGGCCGGTCGAGAGAGCGCACCTGCGGAGGGAGGCTGGCGCACCTCACCTCGGCGGGGGTGGGAGGGGCCTACGGTCGGCCGGGCAGCTTCACGCACCGACCCGTGCGCGCAGGCAAGCAACTGAGGATGCTGACTCACGGTTGCTGTCAACGCCACCACCGCGGATTCAAATAGGGCCCGCGGCCCGCGCCCCGCCCACCCCGCGCCACCGCGCCTACGAGTGACGCAAGCGTTAGACGCGCCCCCGGCCCGCCCCCCTTACGCAAACCACAGACGCGGTCCCGCCCACAGCACCAAGCCAGACCGCGCGATGCTGGGGAGGCAAGGCTTCGGCCGCGCTTTGCTACTGGCCTTGCCTGGCAATGAACTTCTCCGGTTACTGTTTTAATGGTCATTATTTTAATCTGAAACTGTTCATATGAAGTGAAAGGCCAAAGAAATAAAATGTACCTAAGCCCTGGCTGGTGGCTCAGTGGATAAGGTGCCAGCCTGCGAACCCAAAGGGCCACTGGTTCGATTCCCAGCCAGGGCACAAAACCAGGTTGCAAACCAGGTGTGTAGCTGGAGGCAGGTGAAAGGCAACCATACATTGATGTCTCTCTCCCTCTCTGCCTCTCTCCCTTCCCCCTCTCTCTGGAAATAATAAATAAAATCTCTTTTAAAATAAAATAGTAGTTTAAAAAAAAGAAATAAAATGTATCAAGTGGCCCTGAAATTATTCCACTAAATCCATTAAATGCAGAATAGTTGAAAAAGACACCTATTTATTTTTAGAATTTATTCTAAATGAATAATTTTAAAATGGATTTTTTTTTTAATTAGGTGCATTAGTAATGATATAACCAGAATGAAACGACTACATGAGAAAACAGGGCAGAGTCTTCACCTGTCAGCCCTAAAGCAGGTGGGGTGGACACTCTAGTCCTGGAAGTCCTCAGCAGCAGAAAGGACTGGGGTCAGAGGGCAGATCTGAGGATTCCATTACTTCCCATAACTGGGGAAGTATTAGGATATAACTTAACACATGATCTCAGAAGGGCGAGCAGAGACTATGTGGGATAGCACTGACAATAGAAGCTCATTATTTTAACAGCCACAAAAACATATTATCCTGTATCTATAAATGGAGGTAATTTACATTCTCCATTTTCAACTTGATCCTGAAAAAAGTTCACCTCTTCACCTTCCAGTAGTTGGTTCAAGAAATATTTAAGTCAATGAAAGAACACACAGAAAAATGATCAGTGACATACTAAAACAGGCCAAGGTTGCCCCTTAAGTGTTAGGATAAAGGCTCGAAAAATTACTAGAAACATACTAACTTCAATTTTCAGTCATCACCTGTCCAGAAAGGCCACTTTCAAAGTATTGATGCACCTAGTTCTATTTTTCACTCAGGTGAGCAGAGTTGAATAGAAATTCCATTTTCCTAATTAATTTTCTCTAGGCTCAAATTTTACTGTTACTATCTTTATCTTAGTAAAAATAAGCTTTATTAAAAAATATTTTTAAAGATGATCTATGAGAGTATATAACCTGCCCTCTTCAGATCACTGGCCAGCTGAATAAAGCACCCATAAAGATTCAGTCCTTATCTCTACTTATTGATTCTGGTAGTGACAGGCAGCATGAACAGCAACTTTCTTGGTTTCAAGAATATTGTTTATGACATGAACTTGACATACAGAACAAAGACAATATACGTCAACCGTATTTCAAAGAAGAGATGAAAAGAGAGAGAGATCCTTAAGGAAATCTTGGTTTGGCTGAGCTTGGCATACTGTGGAATCAACATTATTTTGAAGACAAAATGATTTCTGGCTATTACAGGATTCTTAGGTCTTATACTAAAACAATTTTGGGTTCCTCTGTCTGTGGAATAGCCACCTCTGTCTCACTACTTCACTGATAAACTCTCTTTCACTTAAAGTTAAAAAAAAAAAAAGTTTGACCCTGGCTGGTGTGACTCAGTGGATTGAGCACCGACGTACAAACCCAAGTGTCGCTGGTTTTATTCCCAGTCAGGGCACATACCCAGGTTGCAAGCCAGGTCTCCAGCCAGGTCCCCGGATGGAGGCAGGTGAAAGGCAACCATTAAAAATAATAATAATAACAGCCTAAGTGCCCATCAGTAGATGATTGGATCAAAAAACTTTGGTACATTTACACAATGGAATTCTATATGGCAGAAAGAAAAAAGGAACTTGTACCCTTTGCAACAACATGGATGGAACTGGAGAGTATTATGCTTAGTGAAATAAGCCAGTCAGTGAAGGATAAATATCATATGATCTCACCCATTACGGGACAATAATGAGCAAAACTAACAACAAGCAAAACAGAACCAAATACATGAATACAATGAATAGGCCTTCAGTGGTCAGGGGGAAAGGGGTTGGGGGGAGGGGGGAGGCAGAGGCAAGAAAGGGGAGCAGCTTAGACAAGAACCTAGTATAAAGGTACCATGGACATGGACAACAGGTGGGATTGACTTTGAGGGGAATGGGTGGGTGGGGAGGGGGACAGAGGGGAGCAAAAAGGGGATGGATGTAATACAACGACAATAAAATTTAAACATAAATAAATAAATAATAAGACCTTGGCTGGTGGCACAGTGGACTAAGCGCCAGTCTGCAAACCCAAAGGTCGCTGGTTTGCCTCTCTCTTCCCCTCTCTCTAAAAATAATAAATAAAATCTTTTAAAATAATGAACTACATTTTAAAAAAGATTTTATTAACTATTTTTAGAAAGAAGGGCAGAGAGGGAGGAAGAAAGGGAGAGAAACATCAATGTTCGCCTTTCACCTGCCTGCAGCCATGGACCTAGCTGGAGACCTGGCTGGCAACCTGGTTATGTGCCCTGGCTGGGAATCGAACTAGCGATCTTTGGTTTGCAGGCTAGTGCCTATCCACTGAGCCACACCAGCCAGGGCCAAATAAAATTATTTTTTGAGCATACCCATAACAATACAATTTTGTGCTGCCCAGGCAGGGCCTCTCACTGGAGCAGCTCCCCTGTCCTGCCAACAGCCACACCTTCCCAGACAACACTGAGGCAAAGAATTTGGAACTGCCACAAAACAGGTCTTCCCTGAGTTTTCTGTACCAGGGCAGAGATGTGGATGAGGGCCAGCTTGGCAAAGCAGAGCGCTCCACAGGTGCCAGGTGCCCTATCACCCTGATGTGGCCTGAGTGGGACAAAGGGACAGGCATAGCCTACCACCCCGGTGCACAGTGGTGCACCTATCCTGCTCTTCCCTGTATTTTCACAACAGCCTCCACCTGAGCCCCACTTCCCCCTACAGGCCGCCAGACAGGTTACTTCCCAGACTGGCTCCAATCACACTGACAATCAGTCCACAAATCCTCAATGACTCTTAGCAGCTAAGGACCCCCTATAGTTGGCAGCTATGCCCACTGCCTTTCAGCCAAATCCCCACTCCCTCCCCAACCTTGCCAAGGCCCCCTACCTTTTGGTGCCCTCACTGCCCCCCAACTTGCATCTAAGTTTCTCTAAAGCCTCCCTTTCTCTGCCTTGCGCTGGGGCCTGTGCTACTGCCCCCACCTGAGGGCTCCTCAGCAGCTCTGTAGTACCAGGCTGCTGGTGAGGCAGGTGTTTTCACAGCCATGTGCAATACAACCCAAGTGACAGACCACCAAATATATGTAGTTTTTCCACCAAAACTTGAATTCCGAAAGTATCCCTAAATACTAGATTATTCCTAAAATGTTACAATGTAAATGCTCGGAGAAGTTAGGGAAACGAAAGTCTTGGGCTTACCTGGGACGGACTCGAGGGCACTGCCAGTGGGGTCCAGTGGGTGGGCACGGGCCGAGAGAGTGGGTAAAGTGGTGGGGGACGAGCTGCTGGAGCCAGCGCTGGACGCCAGGCTGGACGCCACGCTGGAGCTCACACTGGGAGCAAGCGGGTGGACCACTGTGAACACCGCCAGGTGGTTCTGTGCAAAGACACAAACAAGAATAGCAGATGCCCCTGCGCACACAACAGCAGCAGGGCCTAAGTACAGAGTCACAAACACACAGAAGCACTGCCAGACTTCTCTCCTCAGAGCCAAACATAAAGAAAATGGACTTTCTCCCTAACTGTCTAGTAATTTACAATGACCATGGCAAGCAGAATCGCTAGCTGCCAGTCACCCAGGGATGGAAATAACTGCATCTAGAAAGTGTCTCATCGAATGAACTGCTCTGCCGAGAGCAGTTTTCAAAAGCAGGCATTCAGCCCTAGAAAACAACCCAACAACAGATAAAAGCAGAGAACCAGCCCCCTTCTGAAAACATAGATGGAATGGTCCCATGACTTCCTTACCCAAGGAAAGTGAAAAATGAGAGCAATTCATATTATCTTCACATGATAGGTAACAGATTAAAAACAGAGCCGCCAGAATCTTGGGTGTGCAGGGTGTTGTGCAAAGAAAAGCATGCAGTGAAAATGACACAGGACAGAGCTGCATCTACAAGGCAGACTCTGAAGTCACCAGGAAGTCTGGAGTCAGACCTACATTGAGGTGAAACGGCGTGAATATTTGCATTTCACTTCAAAATAATACAGATGTTAACCTGAGCAAGTACAACAAGGCCAACGACAAGGGGGTGGGGGTTACTAGTTTGTCAGCTTAAGGGAAGTTTTCCATAATAAGGAATGTTACTGCCCATTTTGTCAGACAGAAATCTGACAGTTTCTCAAAGCCAATGTTTCTTGGTACTGAGGCACTGTTCTCTGTGTCCACAGGCTCCCAACCCCCTGTGCTGACTTTGCTCAAGAGAGCTACCTATGATAGATCATGTAGGAGTGCAGAGACCCTGGAATTGATCACCACTGCATGTTATAAGTTAAAATTTAAAAATAAGAACTCAAACTACAGAAGTCTGGAGAGCCATGTCCCCCAACACTCCCTGAGGTCACCCACAAGTAGGCTTTCCTGTCCCTCCAGCTGTGGTATGGCCACAGGCCTCCCATTCCTCTCTCCATCCATAGGGGGTGTGCCATGCTCAGGTGAGCCAGGACTCACTGTAACCAACCAAGGACACTGCAGATGTCCCAAATTAAGCCCCATACCATGAGCCTGACTCGGAGCCACCAGCCTGAGGCAAACAGCGGGACTTCGCCTACCCACACAATTCACACTGCAGGAGGAGGTGTCTTGAAAATTTATGAGAATATCCTGGGGCCCTTTCAGTGAGGCCTGGTAGTTACAGATGTACCTGGATGGGTCAAGTATGGGGTACCACCGCCAGGGGAGCCTGACCCACACAGTGATGTGGGGGCCCCTGCCCCTTGCCCATGACAGCTTTGTCTGCCTGGTTTATTTTCTTTCTTCTTCCTTATGGTAAAATATACATAATGTAAAATTTACACTTTAAAAAATGTTGCCACTTTAGTCATTTTTAAGTGCACAATTCAATAGCATTAAGTATATTCACATTGTCGAGCAACATGGCCACCAACCATCTCTGTAACTTTTCTGTCTTTCCAAACTGAAGCTCCTGTCCCCATTGAAAACTTACTCCCCATCCCTACCTCCCCAAGAACATGGCTTCAGTATCCTACTTTCTTTCTATATGAATCCGACTCCTCTAGGGGCCTTCATGTGTATAAATCATACTATATGTGGTCCTTCCTGTCTAGTTTATGTCACTTAGCATAGTATCTTTGTCACAGACAGAATGTGTGTTCCTCCAAGATACAAGTGTTGAAGGCCTAATGCCCTGTGTAACTGTATTTGAAGATGGGGCCTCAAAGGAAGTGATTAAGGTTAAATGAGTTGTAAGAATGAGGTCCTGATCCAATAGGACTGGTGTCCTTTTAAGAAGGGCAAGAGATGTCAGGGGTTTGCACACATAGACAAAAGAATCTGAGCACACAGCAAGATGCTAGCCATCTGTAGGCCAAGGAGAGAGGCTTTGGAGAAATCAAAACTGCCTACCCTTTTGATCTTGGACTTCCAGCCTCCAGAACTGTGAGAAAATAAAGTTGTTATTTTAGCCAGCCAGTCTATGATATTTTGTTAATGGCAGCATTAACTACTAGTCTTCAAGGTTCATCTGTATTGTAGCATGTGTCAGAATTTCCTTCTTTTTAAGGCTGACTAGTATTCCACGTTTTGCTTATCCATTCATCTGTCAGTGGGCACTTGGGTTACTTCTACCTCTTGGCAATTCTAAATAATGCTGCTATAAACATGGGTGAACAAATAGCTCTTTGAGACACTGCTTTCAATTCTTTTGGGTACACAATGAAGTCTGTCCAGAAAAAAATCCAGCCATTTTTAGTATAATGAGAATGGCTTGTGCAACATCAATGTAATCTGGCAGCCAAGAAGAGTAGACTGGAATGAGCACGTGTGAATAATGATGACTTCACTGTTCTAGTCAGTGGGGGTGGTAGACGCCCTTGAGTATGTGTACTGTGTGGCTGTCACATTTGAAATGACTAAGCAAGTAGGGCAACGAATCTGCATCACATTTTGCATGGAGCTTGAACATTCCTCCATGGGAAACTATTCAGATGATTCAGAAGGCCACAGCTATGGGCAACTAGTGATTGGCAGCTTCATCATGACAATGCTCTTGCTTATGTATCAAGTCTCATGCAAAGTTTTTTGGTGAATGGCAAATCACCCAGGTGACTCAGCCCCACTATGTGGCACCCTATCACTTCTAGCTTTTCCAAAAACTAAAATCACTTTTTTTTTTTTTTTTTTAAAGATTTTACCTCATCACTTCCAGAAAGAGGGGGAGGGAGAGAGACACCAATGTATGGTTGCTTTTCACCTGCCTCCAGCCACAGACCTGACTGGGGACCTGGTTTGCAACCTGGTTATGTGCCCTGGCTGGGGAATCGAACCTGCGACCTTTGGGTTCGCAGGCCGGCGCCTTAACCACTGTGCTACCAGCCAGGGCCTAAAATCACTTTTGAAAGGGAAGAGTTTTTGATGAGATTCAGGAAAATACAACAAGGCAGCTGATGTTTCTCTTCCTGTACTTTGATGCCATGTCCAAGAAATTATCACCAGTCTCAGTGTCATGAAGGTTTTCCATCTGCCTGCTTTTTGTTTGTTGTTTTGTTTTGTTTTGAAGATTTTTTTAATTCATTATTTTCAGAGAGAAGGGCAGGGAAGGAAGAAGAAAGGAAGAGAAACATCAATGTGTTGTTGCCTTTCACCTGCCTCCAGCTGGGAACCTAGCTGGAAACCTGGCTTGCAACCTGGTTGTATGCCCTGGCTGGGGAATCGAACCAGCGACCCTTGGGTTCACAGGCCAGTGTCTTATCCACTGTGCCACCAGCCAGGGCTCATTTGCCTGTTTTGACCAACAGGCTGGAGGAGAGCAATGTCTACCAACATGAGATACTTGGCCAAAGGGACCTTGTAGTGACTTGGGGACTTACCAAAGTGTAACCTTGAAAGCTGTCATGTTACCAAGGAAGCAAACACTCCAAGGTGTTCAGGATGATAACTCTGCCCAACCACACAGTTCTCACAAGGGTTGTGTGCTCTGGGGCTGGCAGGGTAACATGCCAGCTACCCTACATTGGAGCCTCTCAGGTGGAACAAGAGTGAGTCCTGGGTTCTGGGAACACTGGGGATAACACCTTCGTGGTCTCTGCAGCCTGCACGGGTCACCAGGTGGGGCACAGCGAGGAGCCATCAGCAGGAAAGCTGTTTTGCTCCATGTGCTCCATCCAGTGTGGCCTGGCAAGCAGGAGGCTTCTGAGGAAGTGACCAGCCGGGAAGGAAGACGGAACTTGGGCTATGCCATACTAAGCAGAAATTGAACCACTTCAGTTTACCAAAGAAAACTCTGGATAGAGAGGCCCCTGGTGGTTCCCCACTTTTACCCAATGGCCAAGGCCCCAGAAACAAGAGCTACTGCCGGGGTTGGGAACACAGTGACAGTAAGGACACAGGGATCTGCAGCTGACACAGAGGAGATGGGAGGTCCCAGAGATGGAGGGGCCAACACTGTTCTCTGGCCAAAGCAGACTGGTGCCCATGTGCAGGGAAGGGGTTCCCAGAGAGCTACCTGTCCATGAGAGCATGGTGTTGTCTTGTGTATCCTTCAGCCTTTCAAACTGGGCGGAAACCTCGGGGAGTAAGGGGTTGGAGTAGGTTGTGAAGAAAAGGCTAGGAACATTAATCTTGCCTAGGGACCCCTGGAGCTATATCTCCAATGCTGCCCCCCCTGGCACTCACTGCCTCTGGAGCCCAGCTTTGGGATGGAATGAATGGGGGTCTCTGGACATAGGCAAGAGTTGGCTTGTAGATGAACTTGGCCAGTTTACTGACAGCGCTGAGGAGTGGAGCTGCTGCCACAAGGTGAGGACACACCAGCTGGTAGGGGACAGCATGACGTCCCAGGGCAGCTCACACACTGGGGTTTCCCAGCCCTCTCCTAGGGCTTCTGGACCCTGGCCTGTGTGGGATCCCTCACTGTGAGGCTTGGGGAGTCTGCCCTCTGGCTCCGTCCCAGGCCCTTCTTCAGCAGCCCTGAGACAGGCAACATGCTACCTTATTGCTTAGATTTCATGTTTCAGATTTTCAATGAACATCCTGTGGATTTTCACCTATGGAGGAAAAAACTGTCACAAAATAGCTAAGTTACATTTTTACTTTCAACTATCCTTCTGATTTCAAACGTGCCTCAGAGGCTCATAAGAGAATATAAGTGACTAAATAACTTGTTCCAGATGGGCCTCTGGGAGAAAGATCTGCAGGGCGGCGTCCTCAGCTGGGGCATCCAGAAAACCAGGAGAGAAGGAAAGGAGAGGTGCTGTCCATTTTGGAATTGAAAAAAAAGATCACTGCAGAGACAGTGATAACTGGTTGAAGTCCTCCAACAGAGGTGAGCATTGGCTGCCTGCCACACCAATCTCCAGGACTTCTAACTGTTTACAACTCTGCCTTGTTCTGGTGATAGATAAAAACAAGGTTTCAGTCCTAGGGCAGGAGTAGGATGGAGGTGGGGACTTTTTCTCAAAACAAACAAGTAGGTTTGAACAAGCTCCCAAAGCTGGGTTGGTCAGAACTGAGCGAAACACTGCAACTTTGCTGAAGCCTCAAGGCAATGGGGGCTCTGCTGGAAACCCCCACTGCACCTCAGAGAGGAGGGGAAAACAGTTAACAAAACTTCAAGGAACATACTAATCATTATCTCAGATGTGACACTAAGTTGTGTGACCTGGAGAAACCAAGCCAATGATCTTGGATACTGTCTGGGCTGAATTGCGTCCCCTGAACCTCCTGACCCTGGAACCCCCAAGTATGACCTTACTTGAAAATGGACCTTGAGCAAGGAAATCAAGTCCAGATGAGGCCATTAGGGTGAGTCCTAGTCACCATGACTGGTATCTTTATAAAAAGGGGAAATTTGGAGACAGACAACAGGCACAGGGAAGGTGATGAAAGGAAAAGGGAGAAAACAGTGTCTATAGGCCAAGAACAGAAGCCTGGGACAGGTCCTGCCAACACCTTGATCTCAAGACTTCCAGCTGAGAGAGAAAGAACATCATGATGTTGGTTAAGCCCCCAATTTGTGCTGCTTGTTACAGTGGCCCCAGGACACTGACGCAGATGATCTATGTCTGTGAGTCTTACTTTCCTGAAGAAGAAACTTTCAAAGGTTTGGGTTTTGTTTTTTTCCAAGGTACAGGCAGACCTCGTTTTATTGCGCTTCACAGATACGTTTTTTTACAAACTGAAGGTAAGACCTTCCACCAGCAAAAAGATTAGGGCTCCCTTTATTGCCGTACTCGCTTAATTGCAGCTGTACGGAGCTGAAACCACAGCGTCTTCAAGGTCTGCTTGTACAACACAATTTTTTAAAGCGTCAAAACAAAGGACACATGGAATAGACAACTTTGAAAAGGTAACTAAAAACTTAGTTAAATTACATGCGGATATTAACTGGGTCACTTTGTGTCAAGAGTCAACATGACCAAGCAAGTTAGAAAGCCCTAACACAGCCCTGCTGCCCACATTGTCACACAGAGTGAAGGGACTGCGGTACCTGCTTACTGTCGTGCTCGCTGCCTTTCTGGCTGCCTTCGGCAGGAGAGTCCCTCCGCTTTGCCTGCAACAGAAAAAGGAAGAATTAATTCAAAATGTGACCTAAGCTTTGCTCAGAGTGTAGAAAATAACCAGTACTAAAGTTTTATAAGACAGAAAAGGTATTCGAATGCGCTAACTCTTCATCAGTTTTCCTGATTTCCACTTATTACACCTGGACATTGATCTTTGCTCTCCAGGCTAGTCTGTGTGAAGATAGCATGTGAGCTCCATGCACCCCGAACCCACAACATGGACGAGCCTTTCAACCACAGGGCTGTCCTTGAAGAGCTTGGGGAAGTTTGTACCTGGGAAAAAGAATGACTTAAGGCAATTCCCCCACTGTCGCTCTGTGAGGTGGCTCCTCTCTACCCTCTTGGGAAGAGGACAATACTTTTTTAAAAAAGGTTTTATTTATTTTTTTATGGAGAGGAGAAGGGAGGGAGGAGAGGGAGAGAAAAATTGGTCAGTTGCCTCTCACACACTCCCAACTGGGGACCTGGCCTGAAACCCAGGCTTGTGCCCTATCCCCGGATTGAATGGTGACCTTTCAAGGCACAGGTCAGTGCTCAACCCACTGAGCCACACCAACCAGGCACCACCTCTTAATCAGCAGGGACACTATGACTCAGAGGACTGCAGGAGATTAAGTCTGCGTAACGCACCTCACAGAAATAACCTTATCTTCTAATATGTTCTCCATAGATTTACCTTCCCACAACTTAACCACCCCTAGAAACAAAACTCCTTTGGTCTAACGCAGTTCTTTGGGTCTTGACTTCTTTTCTGTGAAGGACTCCACATGTGTTCAATAATAAACTTTTTCTCCTGTTAATACATATTTTCTCAGTTTAATTTTCAGGGCCCCAGTCCCTGAACCTAAAAGGGTAGAGGGAAAAAATATTTTTCCTCTCTTATTCGTATAAAAATCTTAACTCTGTTGAGCTATCTTCTGGGATAATCGTGCCCACTGATGGCTTTGTCCAGAGTGCAGGGTCTCTATTCCCTCAGCGCAAACAGAAGCACCAAACCTGCAGACCAAAATGTCTTTCAGATCTGAGGAGTATTCTGATTCTTATGGCTAATTTTAGGCTCGGGCCATCGTGACCTTCCTTCCTTCCTTTATTTATTTATATTTTTGTTATTTTTTTTACCTCCAAAATTATGGTTTACTTTATTTTCTTCTGTGTTCTAATTTCCTTCAGTTAGCCTATATTAATGTCCTAAGCAGAAAGAGCATTAATGTCCTTAGTTTTAAAAGAAAAGGAAATAATCTTGACTGCAAAATATCCTGCTACAGAGCAAGACCTGCCCTTGCGCTGCGAAGGCCTGAAGGAGGTCGGGCAGACGTGGCCGCAAGTGGCCCCAGGTGGCTGCTGGCTCATTGCCATGTTACCTGTTTAAGCTTTCCCAGAACTGCTCAAGTTTGGTTTCCCACTTAATAGTCAGCTAGAGAATGGAACAAAAGTCTAATGTAGAGTTTTACTTTGCATAATTAGATTAGTTCATCAAGGCCCTGGAGCATGCACTCATTTTTATCCACAGTAATGGAAGTAGCAATATGTGGTGCCATTTCCATGTGTCTGAATCTGTGCATTTCTTTTTCTTTCTTTTTTTTTTTTTTTTCTGGATCTGCAGAAGTGAGGCAGGATAGTAAAAAGCTAGAAAAATTTCTTGCCAAGTAGATAGGGAAACTGAGAGAGAGAGCTGGACCAGCTGGTCCGGCAATTTATAGCCAAGTACAGAAGGTCACCTCCCTAAAGGTAACTTCTGAGCCTCAGCTCCAGGCCCAGAAAAACAGTGAAACCAGGTGGTTGACACCCACACCAGCTGCAGTGACTAATGTCCCCCTGCTCTGACTGACCAATCAATCAGTGGAGACCATGACCCTGAAAGGGCACACCTGGAGAACTGATGGATATGCTTCTGAAACCCTCCCCTGAGACCTGTCCTCAGATTTCTGCCTGCAAGAGAGAGAAAAAAGCCTCAAGACAAAGGACCCAACGTGGGCTGTCCCTTTGGGGGGCAGCCCACGCACCATTCCCTTTCCCCTCTTTTTCTTCTTGCATCTCCTAAACTGTCAGGAACCCTTAGACTTGCAATCAGGGGAGCAATGAGCAGTGGCAGCTTGTCCCAGAATAATTCCCTGAACCTGTCCCCAAGGCCTTCTTTCCTCTGACTTCCCAGTGAGCTAAGGCAGTCTATCCTGTTGCTTCTATACGAGCCCTTCCTTATTTCACTGTCCCCAGCTTTAATCAATGTATCCTCACAGTCACTTGGATTTGTGCTTTGAAATCTTTGCTACAAGAAGTCAAAAACCCACACACTACCAGCTGGACCTAGGTTAGGTCCCCTCTCAGATAACAGGAGGACTGAAAGAGCTCACTAAGGACAGAAGAAGGAAGAGTGTTCATCCGGCACTGACTGGGACCCCCTTCCCCTCACCCGTCTGCAGAAAGCCTTCAGGGCTCAACCCTGAGGTCATCCTGGCATGTCCAGATTTCCTGGTTTCTCTAAAGCCAGAAAAGACCCTCCCACTGCAGATTTGGGTGAGGGACTCCAAAACTGCTGACCAAACCTGAGCATCTGTCACATTAAGACTAAGTTATGAGGAAACCTTGATTATCCTGGAACAGCTCTGCTTACCTGCAGAAAACAAGTTCCGGCCCCTGGGCAGGCCCACAAAGCTCCCTGCAGTAGAACTGAGTCCCATCATCCAGGCCCCTTTCCTGCTCTCCCTCCCTGGCTGGTGCCTTCATGCTACTGGGGGGAGGGGCAGCACATGCTCTTGGGCCAGCCACTCTCCATTACACAGGTGCACTGGCTGTCACCTAACTGTATATGGAACATTCAGGCAGAAGGGAGGACAAAGAAAGCAGCTTGCCCTGGACAGGGTGATGCAAGCACTTTGCTTATGCTCAGTTTTGCTATCAAAGGTGACTGAGATTCAGAAAAATGGAAAAGGAAGCTGCCCTCCACGAACAGCTTCTTTGGAACACCAAGATCCACACTGAGGTCTGGCATCCTCCAGGCGTGCCAATCAGTCTGTTCCCTTAAGATCTCTACCAAAACCGCATGCTCTCCGACCCCTGATACCTGAGCCAAAAGACGGCCAGAGCTAACCTGAGCACTTCAGCTTCCTGCACATTTTCCTACATGCGTGCAATTCATTCCATTCTCTGCTGACAGTGTCACCAAGAAGAACCAGCCAATTTCAATGCCTTGATCACCCAGAAGTCCTTATGCTTCATACTGAAACAGTTTGCTTGAATCTTTTTAATGAACACGTCATAGGAAGTTTTAACTTCTTCCTCAACTTTCACTTTGGGCCCCCAGGTCCACTGAATTGTCTCATGGAAAAACAACCACTGCTGAGCACAGCTAGAGAGGTGGTGGCCACGTGCTGTAAACGCACAAGATGCCACTTTTAAAATTATTAAATTTGGCCCTGACTAGCATGGCTCAGTCAGTTGGGTGCTGTTATGCAAACCAAAAGGTTGCCTGTTCAATTCCCAGTTGGGACATACACCTGGGTTGTGAACCAGGTCCCCACTGCTGCGGAACATGAAAGAGGCAACTGATTGATGTATCTCTCCCTCTCCTCCTTCTCCCTCCCTTCCCCTCCTTCTAAAAAGAAATAAATTTATATATATATATATATATATATATTTTTTTTTTTTTTAAAGATTTTATTTCACTATTTCCAGAAAGGTGGGAAGGGAGAGAGGCAGAGAGGGAGAGAGACATCAATGTATGGTTGCCTTTCACCTGCCTCCAGCCACAGACCTGACTGGAGACCTGGCTTGCAACCTGGTTATGTGCCCTGGCTGGGGAATCGAACCTGTGACCTTTGGGTTCACAGGCCGGTGCCTTACCCACTGTGCTACCACCCAGGGCTAAAAATATATATTTTTAAAGTGGTTAAATGTGTGTCTTGGTTGGTGTGGCTTAGCTGATTGGAGTGTCTGAAACCTGTCCCCTATCCCACTCTGAGGGCTCTACCCCATCTGGGCCATCAGGTCCCAGAAGTGACCCCTCAGTATCTCACTGCCCCAGCAAACCTCCAGGACTACCCTGACCGAGACCCTGAGATAGCTCACTGTCAGGGACCTGCCCACACCAGCCCTCAGCCTGCCCCAGCTTGCACCTCTCCTCCCAGGCGGCAACAAGCCCTGAGGAGGCCCCACCTGGACTTGGCACCCTTTCTTTATGGTCAGCCCAAGGCTGTCCTTCACCCACAGTCAATATGTGCGTGTCTGGCAAACGGCAAGGCCCACACCAGAACTTGGCCAAGATTCTTCTAGTCTTCTGGGAGCCAACAACCTGTCTTCAACTACATCACCCAAAAATCACAGCCATCAGCTTACAGTTCAATGAAAACCAAAGGACAGGTAAAGCTTATAAAAAAACAAAGGGCAGCCATGGCCAGCTACTCAGTTGGTTAGAGCATCATCATCCTGATAGGCCAAGGTTGTGGGTTTGATCCCCAGTAAGGGCACATATAAGAAGCAACCAAAGAATGCATAAATAAGTGGAAGAACAAATTGATGTTCTCTCTCTCAAATCAATTTCTAAAAAAAGGACAGAGCAGGCCACCCATCAGGCACCCTTCTCAGGACGCTGTCCACTTACATTTCCAGGCGGGCCACTGTTGGTCGTGGAGCTGCTGGTGGGGGTGAGGTCTCGGCAGCCCCAGTCGTTGGCCATTCCCAGGTTCTCTGGAGGAAAAGGGGAAGCAGGCTTTGAGTGGCTGCAGGCTGTATGAAATCTTGGTTAAAGGATCCCCTACAACTTGGGGAAAGAGTATGTTCTGGTCTCATGATAATAATCTTCCCTGGTGACAGGGAGAACGGGCATCTAAAACACCACGCAAGCCATCAGGGCAACATGACCTTCAAGTCTTAGGTGTGATATTCAAATGACTTGAAGATTGATAAACAATGTAAAATTTTAATAAGAAAAGCTACCCTCCCCATTAAAAAAAAAACACACACAGAAAGTAAAATTACAGTTGGAAACTATACTCACAAAACTGGAACCTAAGCTCAAAAGATTTTCAAAGGAAGCCTTAGAACACCCAGGCCACCACAGGTCAAGTCTGTGTGCGTGTTCCTGTCATCGGGATTCATTTCTGCCTTTAGGAATACTTTATGGGCTGGTCTGTCTGTCAAAACTACAGTCCCCCAACACCCCTGTGCCCAGAAAAAACCAACCCGTCCACTGCCCAGGTCCTGATGCTGTGCTCAGGACCCCAGAACATCTGGAGGGAGGGCCATTCTGGGCTGCACAAGGCCTGGCCTGCAACAGGTCCCATTCCAGGAACCCTAAAACACATCGGGGTACTCCCATCTGCTCCCCCATTCTCAAAGCTCATTCAGATGAACAGAAAGTAGCAAGCACCTGTGAGTCGTCTGACCTGAGTGTCTACAACAGCAGCTACCAGAGCCTGTTGGGTATCATGTACTCACTCTCCACATGTGCAAAGGCACAGAAAGGACCCCGAGGGCAGTAGCCAGTTTGGCGCATGTCATTGCACTTTGTAGATTTGTAGATCTAGGAACAAAAAACAAAACAAGGTAGATTAGGTTGGAAATGGGTTCCCATGGGAAGTCAAAGCTAGATGCACCACAATGTAGAGAACTAAGCTCCCAATCATAACAGGGGTCTTCTGAAGAGAGGGATGTGAATGCAGCCCCTTCCCCTGCACACCCTTTGATTCCCTCCTCTGCATAGGGCCCATCAGCCTGGGGAACAAGCACCTGCAGCACCTGTCCTTGAAATCACAAGTTAGGTTTTCCACTTGGCATATTCTGAAAGATGTACCTGATTCAGTGCCTGGTACATAGCAGGTGCTCAAGTAATGCCCATGAAATGAACACATGTGTCCACTCCATGACCAAAACTGCTTCACTTGGGCCAAAGATACTCTCATCCTGTCAAGAAGAGTGGGCTCTGGACCCACAGCACACCAGGACCCAGAAGAACAGGCTAGCCTCTAGGCCCCAGATGCTCCTCACGGACATGGCCAAGGCAGGATCTCTGCGCTTCTGTCCACATCCCAAATCAGCATCTCACCGCCTCTCCTTTCTTCCCCACCTGCAGTGCCTCTCCATCCCCTTGACGCTTCCATTGGCCCCCAGGAAGCCACACCAACAAAAGCAATTTCAAAGGGTGTCAAATTCACTAAAAATATCAGGAAGATAAATGTTGCTCTGTGCGCATTTTAAAGCATAGAATTTAAATAGAACACCCTTTCAAGAAAAGAACTGCAATCACAAGCCTTTGGATGAGGTACTCACCCCTTCCTGGAGCCCAGGGCGCCTGATCTGGCACCGCTGTGCACTCCCTCACTCCCGCCTACTTCACACCCACAGCAGCCTCTCGTGCACACAGCACTAAGCTTGCTGCTTTGGCTGCCAGTGCTCAGTCTGGGAAGGGCATGTTCACAATTTTGTGTTTTGTCTTGCTTGAGCGCACACCAAGGTGGGTGTGTAAAAACAGATGGCGCCCTAGCTGCTATGGCTCAGTGGGTTGAGCACCGGTCTGCCACCCAGCCAGGGCACACACCTGGGTTGCGGGCCAGGTCCCCACTTCTGGGCGTGCAAGAGGCAACCACACATTGATGTCTCTCTGCCTCTCTTCCTTCCTCCCTTCCTCTCTCTCTAAAAATAAATAAAATGTTTAAAAAAAGAAAAAGAAAAAAAAGATGGCAGACAACCCAGAGGTAACATGGTGTGTGACACAAGACATTCACACATCTGTGTAGCCACAAACACCACCGGCAGGCCTGAAATAAAACCAAGTGTGAATGCCCCACAGGTGCTACTGATGAATTTGTTCTTCATGAAGCCACAACATTAAGAACAAACACAGCTAAGTAAAAATTCATGGGTCTCTGTGGGTTTTGAGCCCCCATTCTGCACCTACATGATTTGTATAAAAAGAAAAGCATCAGTATGGGAAATAGGTAAGAACCACAAGAGCCGGGATAGCCACAGAAATAAATGGGACAGTTGTGACCTCAGGATGCAGAGCCAGAGGTGAGGTGAGACTTTTTATTCAAACATCTCTGTTGTGCACAAGCATGAAATATATTCTGAGTTTCAAAAACTGAATAAATGAGTGAATGAATGATCATATGACTAGCAGAGGGAGAAAGAAAAACTTGAGACCAGCAGTTGTAGATCCTGAAATGCACGTTTAAGCTTAAGAAAGAAGCATGTTGGTAACGGCTAGAATTTTATCCAAGTTCTCCACGAAGCCCAATGTGGTCAGACTAGCTCAGTGCCTCCCTCTTGGAGTCCTAAGCAACCGTTTGCCACAGGAGGACCACTCTCATTCCTGTCCAGGCCATGAAGACCGAAGGGCAGCCCTCCACCACCCCACCCTGGTCATTTCTCCTCTCTAAGCTCCTGGAGTGCAGCAAATGAGTCTACCCCTTAGTTCACAGGGATTAGTACACAGGTCCCCACCTCCGTGGGTGCTCATCCACCACCTCTTCCCTGGCCCCCACCCTTCTCGGTCCCTGTGCTCTCCTGCTATCTCAGGCTCCGAAGGAGACTTGTTTACTTATTCATTTTTAACACAAATCCAAGTGAGCTCCGGTTGGCTCGGCAGGCTCTTGTCATCCACACCCTGCACAATCCAAGGGAAGAACAGGCTTTGACCAACTCCAAGGAGGTGCCCCTGTGCCCCTAGAATGTCTTGCCTGGTAAGTGTCTATTTACCTGGCTTTGGCCATGCTAGATAGTAACCCCGTGCCTTATGGTGGGGGCCCTGGACCCCACAGCATCAACTCAGCCCAGGTCAGCCACGTGTCCACAACTGAGCCCCAATAAAAACCCTGGGCCCTAAGAAAATATCAAGATAAAGCAAAACAAAAAAACCCTGGACACCAAGGCTCAGGTGACCTCCCTGGCTGGCAACACTCTGCTGTCATACATGGCCACTGGGAGAAATGGGTACTAGCCATCGCTCACTGCAAGGGGACAGCTGCAAGCTCATGCCTAGTCTCTTAGGACCCTGCCCTGTACTGATATCAGTCTGTACCCTTACAATGTGATGAACCCTAACTGAGGCTCTAACAGCTTTGCTGAGTTCCGTGAGTTCCTCTGAACCTGAGGGTGGTCTCAGGGACCCCCAAACATAGCAAGGAGAATTACCCAGACCCACCCTCTCCTTGGCTGTGAGTGATGCCGACTGGCTGGCCCGAGCCCCCACATCCCCACTCGTACCTCAGGGTGGAACTGCTGCTCCGTGCGTGAATGGCAGTACTGACAGCTGTCCCCACTCTCACACCTTGAGGGCTCACCCCATTCATCACCGTGCTTCACACTGGGGCATGGAGTAGATCTGAAGGACAAGGGGAAGTCATAAGTCACTAGAGGAGACATCCTTCCGGTGTGTCTTGGGGTGCTGGTCCATCCACCTATTCACCTATCACTGGGCTCACCTCTCACGACTGCGTACCACAAAGGGCCTCGGGCAAACGATCCCAGGAAGGACCAGTCCTTTTCCTTCTGAGGACAGGCAAAAGCAGGGCAAGTGGCATCTGAACCCAGAAAGTACTCAGGAGTCCTGTGTTTATTTTCCACAAAAATCAGAGTGAGTCTAAAGTCAGGACTACCCACACTGATGGGAAAAACATCTAGGAGAAGCAGCCGGAATGCCTGAAGCCAGGAGGAGACAAGCCCGGGCTCATAGCCTAGCTCTTCCTGAGGTTGTTTTAAAATTGGATGTGAGACTCTTTTCCTACAAAATGAACATTCTAACTGAAATGTACTTGGCAGCTTTATTGTAACTTATCTGGATTTATAGGAAAAAAATGTCACCAGTGAGCCCTGGCTGGTGGCACAGTGGGTAAGACACCAGCCTGCAAACCCAAAGGTCGCTGATTCCATTCCCAGCCAGGGCACATAACCAGGTTGCAAGCCAGGTCTCCAGCCAGGTCCATGGCTGGAGGCAGGAGGAAGGCCACCATACATTAATGTTTCTCTCCCTCTCTGTCTCTCTTCCTTCCCACCTCTCTAAAAATAATAATTTTTTTTTAAATGCCACCAGTGGTAAATAAGATTGATTGATTGATTGATTGATTAATTTACAATTTTCTAGCCCTTCCATATGCAGTAAGTTTACTGTGCCTTCTCAAGCTAATACTTGGTCACCAAAACTTAGAGACTACTAATTTAGGTTCTCTGTTCCTTCCTGCAATCACTAGGACTAAGAACAATGACTGTGATAAACCAACCCTCTACCTGAGATAGAGGCTCCCTTGGGCGAGGGAGGCAGCATCAAGTAAGCAGAGTGGCTCTTTGCTCAAAGAAAGAGCTGGAGAAAGCGATCGAGGCCGAAAGGAGAATGGAAGGAAAGGCCCAGGTGTTCATGGTCCCAGGGGCTCACCTGTACTGGAACCTCCTCGGGTTCCGCCGCCTGTCCCTGCTGTTATGGTAGTGGGGACACGCGTAGCCCTGGCGACAGAGGCGTGGAGGCTTCGGGCACTGCTCGGTCTTGTAGCTGCCCAGCACAAAGTTGGTGTCTGAAAAACAGGGGTCCACATGGAAACAAATACATGCGTGCTCAGAGAGCCAAAAGAAGAAGTAACCCAAGTGTTCATCCACAGATGAACAAATGCACAATGTGGTCCATCCATTATTCGGCCAGAAAAAGGAATGAAGCACTGACATGTGCTACACTATGGATGAACCTCCAAAACATTATGCTTAGTGAAAGAGCCTTAGAGACAAAAGACCATGTTGTATGTGATTTGATTTATATGAAATGTGAAGAATAGGCAAATCCACAGACAGAAAGAGGACTAGTGGTTGCCAGGGGCTAAGGAAGGGGAGTATAAGAAATGATTGATGACGGGGCTTCTGTGGGGAAACTAGAGTTTTAGAACCTGATAAAAGTGGTGGTTGCACAACATTTGACTTCACTAAAGACCACTGAAATGCACACTTTAAAATGGCCCGTTTTGGCCCTGGCTGGTGGCACAGTGGATAGGCGCCGGCCTGTGAACCCAAAGGTCGATGGTTCGATTCCTAGTCAGGGCTCATAACCAGGTTGCAAGCCAGGTCTCCAGCCAGGTCCATAGCTGGAGGCATGTGAAAGGCAACCATACATTGATGTTTCTCTCTCTTTCTTCCTCCCTCCCTGACCTTCTCTCTAAAATAAAATAATGAATAAAATCTTATTAAAAAATGGCCCATGGCCCTGCCTGGTGGCTCAGTGGATAAGGTGCCGGCCTGTGAACCCAAAGGTCGCTGGTTCGATTCCCCAGCCAGGGCATATAACCAGGTTGCAACCCAGGTCTCCAGCCAGGTCTGTGGCTGGAGGCAGGTGAAAGGCAACCATACATTGATGTCTCTCTCCCTCTCTGCCTCTCTCCTTTCCCCTCTCTCTAAAAATAATAAATAAAAAAACTTAAAAGAAAAATTTTTAAATAAAGGATTTACAAAGAAAAAAAAAAAAAGGCCCATTTTAACCCTGGGGTAAATGATGGACTATGGGCGATAATGTGTTGACACAGGTTTAAGACTGTATCGTGTTCCACTGTGGTGGGGACTTTGGGCATACTGGGACATAGGGGATATGGGGGCCCTGTGTATTTTCCGCTTGAGTGAAACCTAAAACTCCTCTAAAAAATAAAGTCTACTTTTAAATTATTAATTTAATGTATCTGAATTTTATTTCAAAGCAAAAACACAAATAAAAAGCCACCAGGGTCATTTAAAAACAGTTAACAGTGACAAGATTCCTAAAATTCCTACCCCTTCTTGGCTGGTTAATAACTGATACATTATTATATATGCTGGGTTTTTTCAATTACAGTTGACATTCAATATTATTTTATATTAGTGTACAGCACAGTAGTTAGGCACTTGTATAACTTTCAGTGATCCTCCAATAAGTCTAGAAACCACTTGACATCATACAGTTATTACAATATTATTGACTACATTCCCTATGCTTTACTTGGTATCCATGTGACTGTTTTGTAACTGCCAATTTTTACTTCTTAATATGCTGTTGTTTATAACTACATCTGCTCAGTGGGCTAAACACTGGTGGATGAGGAACTGGCAGGAGAAAGGGAGGGAAGAGGAGTCCTGCCCCGCAGTGCAGGTGAGAACGAGCAGCACTATGCACATGACGACACTGTCCACCCACACCAAATTCAACTTCAAATAACTTCTCACATGATAAGTGATACT
The DNA here is from genome assembly GCA_004026585.1 of Noctilio leporinus. Classification (NCBI taxonomy): domain Eukaryota; kingdom Metazoa; phylum Chordata; class Mammalia; order Chiroptera; family Noctilionidae; genus Noctilio; species Noctilio leporinus. The sequence goes on from PVIW01003814.1 coordinate 148,003, forward strand.
AGCCACACAGCACAGCATAAAGATGATAAAAGGGGTTTGAGCAACAAAACAGCTGATTTTAAGAAAATAAAAACTTATTCATAAATATTGATGAAGTGCCTGGAACAAATACGAGGTCCTGTACTAAGTGACAAAATGCACAGAAACGGGCAGCATGATAACCGTGAGACACAGAGGCTCACAGATGTCCTTAAGTAGGTGAATGGATTAAAAAACCATGATCCAGCCCTGGCTGGTGGCACAGTGGATAAAGCATCAGCCAGCGAACCCAAAGGTTGCTGGTTTGATTCCCAGTCAGGGCACATAACAAGGTTGAAAGCCAGGTCTCCAGCCAGGTCCGTAGCTGGAGGCAGGTGAAAGGCAACCATACATTGATGTCTCTCTCCCTCTCTGCCTCCCTCCCTTCTCCTCTCTCTAAAAAGAATAAATAAAAACTTTGAAAGTAAGTAAGTAAATAAATAAATAACCACCATCCACACGATCCATCCACACACACAGAATGCTATTGAGTGATAAAAAGAAATGAAGCCCTGACTGGTATGGCCGAGTGGACAGATGCTGGCCTTTGTTCGAACCCAAGGGTCACTGGTGCAATTCCCAGTCAGGGCACATAACCAGCTTGCAAGCCAGGTCTCCAGCCAGGTCCCCAGTTGGAGGCAGGTGAAAGGCAACCACATATTGATGTTTCTCTCCCTTTCTTCCTCCCTCCCTGTCTTCTCTAAAAATAATGAACAAAATCTTTTATTAAAAAACCACTATCTAGTTATAAAATGACACGAAGGAACCTTGAATTCACATTGCTAAGTGAAAGAAGTCAGTCTGAAAAGCCTACAACCTGGATGATACCAACTCTATGATGTTCTGGAAACAACAAAACTACAGAGACAAAACAATGGAGTAAAATATCTGTGGTCCCAGAGGCAGGGAGAGGCAATCAGGGCTTCATTTCTTTTTATCACTCAATAGGCAGGGAGAGCACAGGGAAGAACAGGCTGAACACAGAATTTTTAGGGTATTGGTACTACAGTGGTAGATCATTATACATTTGTGAACCCCAGAGAATGCATAGCACCAGTCATTTACCCTAAAGCAAACTGTGAACATTAATAATTATGAATCTAGGTTCATCAATTCTAACAAATGTACTTTGATGCAAGATGCTGAAAATGAGGGAAACTGTGAGGGGAGATATAGAAACTCTCTGCACTATCTGTGCAAGTGGAATTTTTCTATAAATCTAAAACTTCCCTAAAAAATAAAATATACTGAATAAACACCTAGACCACCACCTATGGATGAAACCTGCAAATGTGGAAGCACAGTCTGGAATGGCTCTTCTGAAAAAGAAGGTATATTTATCACCACTGACGTTACCTAGAGCACTCGGCACGCAGAGCATGTGAACTAGAGACACTCCTGACCCAAATCCAGGTGCAGGCACTGAGGTTGCCCTATAGGACCTGGAGAAGCTGCAGGCGCCTGCCTGGCCATCACCTCCTTCTACTTTCCTTCCCCAAGCTCAGTTCCCCCCTCCCCTCATGGTGGCATGGGGACCTTCACCCACACCTGAGCTGTCAACCAAAGCCTCTGTTTTATGGAGGTCGATATCAGGGATCTTCCAGCCTTGGAGGCCTACCAGCTTGAAAACAAGAAATGGAACATTTTCAAAGGCATTTTCTCCAGTAAAGCATTTATCCTGGGTGCTGGTAAGCAGGGAGCTGCAGGCACACAGCTCTTCCTTTGTGGAGAGACTGGCCTGAGCAGTGACATCCAACACCGGGATGAACACAACTGCACAAGTGGCTTCCCCTAAAACTTGGAATAGGGTCTCTAGGTCACCGTCCACACCCCAGAGAAGACCAAAGGCCATGGGCCTCAGTGCTACTCCAGCTGGAGAGGGAGAGTCCTGAGTCCCAGGTGCTAGCCAGATAGGCACCACACTTGGTACCAGGGCCAGAGCAGGAGAGGTCAGAGGTGGGAGGGGAATCAGGGCAGGCTGGTGCAATCACCCTAATTTACCCCTGGAACCACAGCCCCAGCACAGACAGTCTATGATCAGAGGAAATGCATTTGTAAGAGAATTCATTGCTCAAACAACTATGGTTTTTTTCTCTTTCTTTCTTTCTTCCTTTCTTCCTTTCTTCCTTTCTTCCTTTCTTTCTTTCTTCCTTTCTTCCTTTCTTCCTTCCTTCCTTCCTTTCCTTCCTTTCTTCCTTTCTTCCTTCCTTCCTTCTTTCCTTCCTTCCTTCCTTCCTTTCCTTTTTTTTCTTGGTACACTGTTCCTGGAAGTACTGCAATACCAGGTCGATGCGTGGACTGGACGGAGCAAGCCCCTATTCCATCTCCTACTTCCAAAAATCCATAGTTTCTCTTTTTAAAAAACCTTTTTAAAATTGGTTTTAAGGAGAGGGAGAAAAAAAATTGTTTTGTTCCACTTATTTATGTACTCATTGGTTGATTCTTGTATATACGCTGACCAGGGATCAAACCTGCAACCTTGGTGTATAGGGACAATCCTCTAACCAACTAAGCTACCCAGCCAGGGCCAAATGACTACAATTTTTTTTTTTTTAACTTTATTGTTGTTGTATTACATCCATCCCCTTTTTGCTCCCCTCTGTCCCCCTCCCCACCCACCCATTCCCCCCAAAGTCAATCCCACCTGTTGTCCATGTCCATGGTTTCTTTATACTAGGTTCTTGTCTAAGCTGCTGACTACAATTTTTAACGTGTTGTTTATGCATGTGAAAATCAGTAAAGGAAATTTGAGGAGATACATCATTACTTAGAGAGGGATTCTCTTAAAACTTCACTGTTCTTTGGACAAATCCAGAATAGGCAATACATAGGGACAGAATGCAGACTACTGAGGGCCAGGGGCCAGGACAGTGACAGCTTAATGGGAAATGGGTTTCTGTCTATGGTGATGGAAATGTTCTGGAGAGGTGGTTGTTACACAACTTTGGGAATGGACTAAATGCCACTGAATTATTCAATTAAAATGGTTTAATGGCAAATTTATGTTACATGCATTTTACCACAATATAACTAAAAAAATCTAAAGCAAAAACCATCTTTACTGCCTATATTGCCATCATCTGTGGAGGCTGTCAGGGACAGGACCCTGCAGTCCCAAGGGGCATGGCCATGAATTCATGTTTCAAACAAACCCCCAGAGACTGAAGGCTGCTGATCTGAAGTCCACATGGAGGCTCACGGGGCAGGGGTAAGGAGCAACACGAACACCAGCCAGCTCTGGGAGTGGGTGTCTGGAAAGGAGCTGTGCTCGCTGTGCAATCCTCTCCTCAGAGAAGCCAGAGGACCAGAGGTCTGGGTTCATACACACCTGTTCCCACACTGCTGGGACCGAGGGTAAAGTACTTGACTCAATAAGCCTCAGTTTTTCCATCTGATATATAAATGAGGGCCGTGAGATCCATCGTGGGGGTTACTTTACAAATAGCAATGAGGACTACTTCTGCCCACCCTCAGTGGCAGCCATGGGGTTACCTTGCCACCGGGGATCCTCGCCCAGGATCTTCTCAATCATGGCCTGGCTGGCCAAGACCCCAGGCTGCAGATCAGGGATGCCATCCCCACCGCCGAGCTGGCCGTTCTGCAAGGCTTCCTGGGCCTGCAGCTCCCTACGACCAAACAACACATCAATTACAGCTCTGGGGTAAGACCAAAGCCCTTCCAGAAAGTGAGAGAATCACTTGGTTCTGTCACTTTAAGGAGCCCCCCCAGCTTGACACTGGACAGGCTGGCTGTCTGGAGGCGCAGGACAAGCATCCTGCATCCCTCAGGCACACCCCAGTCCTGGCACAACAGTCTTGACCCAAATCCCAATAACTTCAGAGCTGTGCGTGTTTAGTAAGGATTCGTTCATCTCCCTCACCCCTAGTGAGCTCCCAAGCCATACAAGTCAGAAGGAAAGAAACTTGATTTTATTAGAATAAAACCAAAGCCCCCAAAAAGAGCTGTTTAGACCAGCGATACCTGAAAGGCTGAGTTGAGAGGTGAGCTAGCTTCATGCCTGCCCAGCACAGGACGCTCCACTCACCTGATGTCGCACACAGGTGGCCGCAGGTCCAGGGGGCCATGCGCAAAGGCACAGTGCAGCCCGTTCTTCACACAATGGCCCCGGGCATCAGTCTCATGGATGCAAGTGCCTGTTTTATAGTAGCGTAGGTGATACTTGCGTTCTGTATCTCCAGTTGTCCGATGCAGGTACGGACACCTGGGAAGCAGAGGGGTAACACATGCCATCTAGGTCCTATCACCTGGGGACAACCCTCAGTACCAACCTACTCCATGTTGCATTAGCACCTGACCAGCAGCTAGCTGGTTCTATTTTCATTCACCCAAATATTTGCTCCAACTGAAGGATTAACTTAATTGGACCGAGCACTTGTCCCTGATTTGGGACCCTTCCCCAAGGCACTCAGACCCTCATAAACCAATTAATTACACATGATAGAAAAACACAACACTGAATTCCCCTAAAAACCATCCTTCATAATTTATTTTATTTTATTTTTTAAAGATTTTATTTATTATATTTAGAGAGAGGAGAAGGGAGAGAGGCAGAGAGGGAGAGAAACATCAACGCATGGTTGCTTTTCACCTGCCTCCAGCCACAGACCTGGCTGGAGACCTGGCCTTCAACCTGGTTATGTGCCCTGGCTGGGGAATTGAACCAGCAACCTTTGGGTTCGCAGGCCAGCGCCTTTCCACTGAGCCACCAGCCAGGGCTATCCTTTATCATTTTTAAAATAAAGTGTGGAAAAATAAAGTTTACCTCTAGGATGCAGCCATGTCATTCATATTTCCTGACATGATGTGGTTGTATCTGCTTATATCAAAAATTATGGAAGGAGCCCTGGCTGATAGCTCAATGGATAAGGCACCGGCCTGTAAACCCAAAGGTCACTGGTTCGATTCCCAGCCAGGGCACATAACCAGGTTGCAAGCCAGATCTCCAGCCAGGTCCATAGCTGGAGGCAGGTGAAAGGCAACCATACTCTGATGTCTCTCTCCCTCTCTGCCTCTCTCCCTTCCCCTCTCTCTGGAAATAATAAACAAAATCTTTAAAAAAAAATTATGAAAGGAGGAGCAACTGTTTAATGGGTACATAATTTCACTTTGAAGCTGGCAAGTTCTGGAGATGGATGGTGATGACGGCTGCACAGCAATGTGAATGGACTTAATACCACTACATTGTACTTAAAAGCACTAAGATAGTAAATCTTATGTCTGTTTTACCATAATAAAAAATAAAGTAAAACAATTTACACTAATAAGAAAGCCAACATTTTACACAAACAGTTCCTATCCTCAGAACTACTATGGATCTACTACAAGTTAAGCATAAGAATTTCATGGTCACCCCTGGCTGGTGTGGCTCAGTGGACTGAGTGCTGGCTTGCGAACAAAGGGTCATTGGTTCAATTCTCGGTCAGGGCTTATGCCTGCATTAAAGGCCTGATCCCAGGTGGGGGTGTGAGAGAGGCAACCACACATTAATGTTTCTCTCACTCTCTTTCTCCTCTCTCTAAAAAAATAAATAAATGACATCTTAAAAAAATATATTAATAATTCCACGGTCTGGGGAGAGGGGAGCCAACACACCAGAGCTGAAGCAGCCATGAAGGTTACTGTTGAGAACCCACACTGCACAGCTGCAGCAGGCACAGAGGGCTCCCAATTTCCCTAATGTTAAATCTAAACTTTTATTTGCTCCATAATGGCCCCTTAAGGTAGCTCTGAGCATCATTTTGTTCCCTCTCCAGTACCATCGCCACAGCAACTAGAGCCAGGCCACGGCCTCTAGTCCCCCAGCACTGAGCACCAAATAGGCACCACTGTTTCGCTTAGAACATGTCACCTCCTTCACAAGTTAAAACATGAACTGATTGATCCTGCAATTCCACTACTTGGACTATACCCAAAGAATCCTGAAACACCAATTCATAAGGACCCATGCACACCTATGTTCATAGCAGCACTGTTTACAATAGCCAAGTGCTGGAAACAGCCTAAGTGCCTATCAGTGGATGACTGGATCAAAAAACTTTGGTACATTTACACAATGGAATTCTATATAGCAGAAAGAAAGAAGGAACTTGTACCCTTTGCAACAACATGGATGGAACTGGAGAGTATTATGCTTAGTGAAATAAGCCAGTCAGTGAAGGACAAATATCATATGATCTCACCCATTACAGGACAATAATGAGCAAAACTA
>PVIW01003815.1:0-24172 GCA_004026585.1 Noctilio leporinus
TAAGTTGGTGGTCTAGTTTTATCTTTTTGCATGTTGCTGTCCAGTTGTCCCAACACCATTTGTTGAAGAGACTGTTTTTACTCCATTGGATGTTCCTTCCCCCTTTGTCAAATATGAGTTGACCATAGAGTCCTGGGTTAATTTCTGGGCTCTCTATTCTGTTCCATTGATCTATATGTCTATTCTTATGCCAGTACCATGCTGTTTTGATGATAGTAGCCTTGTAGTATTGTTTGAAGTCCAGTATTGTGATTCCTCCTACCTTGTTCTTCTTTCTCAAGATTGCTGTGGCTATTCGTGGGTGCTTTTGGCTCCATATAAATTTTTGAAGTATTTTTTCTATTTCCGTGAAGTCTGTCATTGGTATTTTAATTAGGATTGCATTGAATATGTAGATTGCTTTGGGTAGTATGGACATTTTAATGATGTTAATTCTTCCCATCCATGAACATGGTATATGCTTCCATTTATTTGTGTCTTCCTTGATTTCTTTCTTCATTGTTCTGTAGTTTTCTGAGTACAGGTCTTTTACCTCCTCAGTTAAGTTTATTCCTAGGTACTTTATTTTCCTTGTTGCTATGGTAAATGGGATTTGTTTTTTCGCTTCTATTTCTGTTGTTTCATTATTGGTATACAAAAATGCTTTTGATTTCTGGATATTGACTTTATACCCAGCTATTTTGCTAAATTTGCTTATTAGGTTGAGTAAGTTTTGGGTGGAGCCCATCGAGTTTTGTATGTTACTGGCTACATTTTTAAAATGAGGCAACTGGCTCTAAGAGGTAAAAATGACTTGGCTGAGGTCAACACAGTTAGTGAGAGGCAGAGCTGGGACTCGAACCCCTGCCTCTGGTGATCATGTTGGCCTCAGGGGACAGGCTCATTGCAGCCCCCCAGGGAGAGCCCAGCAGATGGATACTGAAGCCCTGGGGCACCCCAGGGTTCCTTCCAGCTCCATGGACCTTGGGCTAAGGCCCCAGCCTGACCTGCCTCTGCATTGTCCCTCAGGCCCGGACACCAGCTGTGACTGAATCATCTGATCATGTCAGGACCTGGTGGCTCCCCTAGAGTTGAATGAACTTTTCACCTTTTTAAAAAACAGCTTCATTGAGATATAATTCACTTACTGTACAACTCACCCATTTAAAGTGAACAATTCAATGGCTTTTAGTGTATTCACAGTTTTACATCCCTTCTCACAGTCAGCTTTACAAACTTTCACCTATTAGTCATCACCCCCAACCCCCCTTCCCAGCCCCAGGCAGCCACTGATCCACTTTTGCCTTTGTAGGTTTGCCCATTCTGGACATTTCATGTAAATAGAAATATATAGTATGTGGCCTCTTGGGTCTGGCTTCTTTTCATTCACTCCCTATCATTTTCAAGGTTCATCCACATTGTAACACATGTGAAAACCTCATTCTTTTCATTGCTGAATAATCTCTCATTGTATGATGAGCTTTTCATGTTTTCTCTGTCAATGCTTGGGGCTTTGGAGTCAGCTACTTGGCCACCCCCCATTGATGGGGACATAGGTTAGTTCCCACTGTTGTCATCAGCAGCAACACTGTCACGATTTTCCTCACATATGTCCCTGTGTCTAGAAACACATGCAAGGAAGCTTTGGCAAGGTGTGGGAAAAGCCCCCCGGGGTGCCTTCTGCTGACTCCAGTGTTCCCCCAAGTAGTTATCCCCATCTAGCGATTTCTGTCTTTGATTCAGATGACAGAGAGTTAACCCCAAACAGCAGGTGACACTGTCCTGGGCTATGTGGCCACAACAGCTGCATCAGCGAGGAAGTTGTGCTTGGCTCAGGCTGTCAGGTTTGGGGCAAGTGGCTTCTCCAGCCCCAGGACAGAACCTGCCAGGGGCCCTGGGTCCTTGGGACCTCCCTCTTCCTACGAGATCCTTGTGTTCTACCCTCCCAGGTGTGCGATATTAGGGCCGCTGGCTACACTTGGGCAGTTTGTGCACTGCCCAGTTGTGCCTGGTTGCAAAAGCAAAGAAAAGGAAGAATTCAGCTGGTGTATGCCAGGCTTTGTGGCCCAGAGCAGGTTGGATATGAGCCTTTTTCTCAACAGTCTGCCTATGGGAAAGCAGTCCTGTTGGGCCCCTGGATTGAATCTTCTGGACCTGGCCCATCCTGAAGACCTCTCAGGAAATCTCTAGCCATCTCCAGGCCTCAGCTTTGAAAGCTTCCCATCAAGTCCCAGACAAGTCAGACGTGCATGCCCGGGCCTCCCTGCCGCTTGCAGCACTTTAAAGTCAAGGGGTGGATAGATGTGATGTGGAGGTCTCGCCACGCAGGGAGCTGCAGGAGGCTGACACTTCTGGCTGGCCCCTCTCTTGTGACCACGGGCAGTGTTTCTGAGAGTACTGAGGCCATGCTTGGATGATGTGCATTTTCCTCCCCACCCATTTCTGAGATAGAGCCCTGTGCCTGCGTGTAAGAGGAAGCACTGCTCCTGGGGAAGAAAAGTGATGCATCTGGGTCTGAGTTCAGGCTGTCTGCCCACGCTGCCCTCCTGATAGAACCTTCCACATTTACAGGAACAATGTTCCCATCGGCAAGGCCCAGGTGGCTGATTCACCCAGCCGGTGGACTTTGTTTCCTTGGCAAGGTGAAGGGCTTATGTGCCAACCTCTGTTCTTCACCCTTGTGATGAAGGAGACCTTTCACTAGCTTAAAAGGCAGTGTGTAGGGGACACAGTACCCGTGGCAAATGAACAAGGATTTCAGTCATTGATGAGTCCTGTGGAGAAAGGAGCAGGAATGTGGCTCAGTGACCACTTTGTATTTTGTTTTTTATTTATTTATAATTTCAGAGTGAGAGAGAGAAAGAAATTTATTGTCCCACTTATTTATGCATTCACTGATTGATTCTTGTATGTGTCCTGATTGGGGATTGAATCCATGGCCTTGATGTATCAGGACGACACTCACCAACTGAGTTACCTGGCCAGGGCCCAGGGGTCTAAAGTAGAAGATGCTGGAATTGAGACCTGAGGTAGTCCCTTAAAATCTGCAGGGAAGCCCTGGCTGGTGGCACAGTGGATTAGGCACCAGCCTGTGAACTCAAAGGTCTCTGGTTCGATTCCCCAGCCAGGGCACACAACCAGGTTGCAAGCCAGGTCTCCAGCCAGCTCCATAGCTGGAGGCAGGTGAAAGACAACTGTACATTGATGTTCTCTCCCTTTCTGCCTCTCTCTCTGGAAATAACAAATTAAAAAAAAACAAAAAACAAAAAAAAAAAACAAAACCTGGGGGAAATTGCTCTGAAAAGAAGGCTTAGCCAGGGCTGAAGTGCAGAGCCTGAACAGAGGCAGTGTGATGGGGAGCAGGCAGGCCAGTGCACTGCAGCTCAACAGTGGCAGCCGGTGGGCCCAACTCCTGCAGGACCTCATGGTCAGGATGACGTCTAGAATTTTCTAGGTGCATGGAGATCTTTGTTGTACCATCGCTGCCTTCCACAGCTCAGGGCTGGATGTCACCAGTGACATTTTGGGGACTTACATGGTGCCCGCTATTTCTGCCCCATCTCCATGGTGCTTCTGATTGTAGTGCGACAACCCCATCCTTTCCTGGGAGGTATTAAAGTGGCTGGAATTTTTCTGATTCAAACTCCAGGGCCCGTGTGCTAGGGAGAAAGGAATAGGCTGTTTTCTTTTTGATCTCATAATAGCTGAAAGCATTTAGAATATACACTTGTTTATTTGGATGCTGTACGTTGCGTCACACTTCCCTGTCTGCTCTCATGACCAAGGACTTAGGGACTTTGTGCCAAGCATGGACAGAAATAGGTCATTCAGGGTGCGGACAGAGTTGGGCTCCTTTTGGAGGTGCCAGTTCTAGGCATGGCCAGGAGTACCCTGCCCTCCCAAAGTGTGGCTTTCCTGCAGCACTTGGACGTGGGGGATTCTCAGATTTGCAGGTGCCTAGCCCACAAGCCTCCATGTTCTGACTCTGCGGTATTGGGTCAGGAACCCGGCACCTGGGTGCACAGCTCTGCATTTCCCAGCGTTTCCCGTGTGGAGTCTTGGGGAAGGACAAGGTGAGACCCGCGCCTGCAGTGCTGGCAATGCCTCTGTCTGGGTGGCTCAGCCCCAGGGGCCCTCATGGGAGCCACCGCCAGGGTCAGGCACAGCGTTTGTTCCCCAGCTTCGGGGGATGGGCTGGAAGCATCCAGGTGGGGGTTAGCCAGCCTCTGTTTCTGGGGCATTGGCTGTGATGGTGCAGACCCCTGTGTCCTGCTCTGCTTCAGAAAGCAGCACTGTGCACCCAGAGCACCTGGGTGGCTGGAGCGGGGATGCCTGCCGATGTGTGACAGGATGTCCCATTCATACAAATGTCTGGGGCTCGGGAGACACGTGAAGCAGGGGAGAGGGGTCAGGGGGACAAGGTAGGCTGGCATGGGATGCACTCTGAAATGATGGAGGGTGTGGGGAGGACTCACTTAGGAGGTGACCTTGAGTAAAGACCTGAAGGAGATGCAGAGAGAGGGGTGTGGGTGTTGGGGGGCAGAGCAGGGGGCCACAGCCAAGCTGCAGGCAGGCGCTGCGCAGCAAGTTGGGTTTGAGTAGGCGGCCTGCGTGTCTGGGGCAGAGTGGGGAGGGCAAGAGAGAACCAGGGCCGCTGCTTTTAGTGAAGCATGTGGATCCCTTTTTCTCAGAGTAAACGGGGAGCTTTGCAGGGTGTGGTACAGAGGAGGGGGATGAGGCTTCCGGTCAGCAGTAGGTTATTAATGGTTAAGTTTTTAGGGAATCAAAAGTTATACTCAGATTGTTCAACTGCGTGGGAGTGGGGCCAGTAGTGTTCGTTGCCCCTAACCCCTGAGCTGTTCCAGGGTCAGCTGTGTGTATACAGTTGAATATGCACATTGAACACACACTGTGCAGTTGGCGTCTATGTGAACAAATAGCAGAGATTCCTGCAGCTGGTTCTTCACTGTTTTAGGAGCTGGGGGCCAGGCCCTCCCCCTGTTGCTCTCTTGAATCCTTCGTCAAGTGGCCCTCACCCTGGAGGGCCAGCTGTGGGAGTCAGAGAGGATTCCAGGTGCTTCTTTGAAAGGAAAGGGCCATCTGCCTTGCCAGGTGGTGCTCCATGCTGGGAAGTGACAGCCACTGTGAACCCAGATACCCTGGCCCCATGGCAGGGCTTCCCACCCTGGCCCTATGAACACTTTGGGCCAGAACTTCTCTTTATTCTTAGGACCATTCTGTTCCCTGTAGGATGTTCAGTACATCCCTGGCATCTCCCCACCAGATGCCAGCATCAGACCCCCACCCCAGCTGTGACAACCCAAAGTGTTTCCAGATGTTGCCAGATGTCTCCCAGGAGCACAGTTATTCTACAGCCTGTGTTCAAATCCCCATGTGCTGAGCCTCATGAAATGCTGGGAAGGACAGGCCTGCTTCCTCTCCCTGGCCCCCAGCACACCCCCTGACCCCCTGACCGGGCATTTCCCGGCAGGGGTGGCTCAGGTCAAGGCATGCTTTGGGTCTCCCCTGGAGACTGGCAGTGTGGAGTGGGGTCCCAGAGACTGCAGGGCAGCTGTCCTGTGTTTACAGCACAGGAAAGGAAGTAAATTTTTCTCATTGGGAGTTCCCTTGGGCTTGGAGTCGAATAGCTGAGGACCTTGTTCCTAAAATGGTTTTTCAGGAAAGTCTCAGTGCATGCAAGCAGCTCCGTGCTGTGCCCTGCCCGCTCCGTGGGCAGAGGGTCTCCTGGTTGCTGGCGAACTGACTTCCCAGGCTTCTGCTGGGAGTGCCTTGGCCCCTCCCATGGTGGGTGGGCAGGAGGCAAGATTCATTTTCCAATCTGGAAACAAAACCAGGACTCAGTGATCAATGGAGAGCAACTTTCCTAGGCTGACCCTCAGCAGAGAGGCCCAGGAGCTGTGACATGGGGGTGGCAGACGGCCAAGTAGAGCATCTCTCAAGAGTGACGGCTGGTCTAGGGGCATACGTAGCTTAAGACCGCCATCGGGTCTTCTTAGCATCGGAAGCCCAAGTCACAGGCATTTATTAAATGCCCACTGTGTGCAGCTAAGGGTTTTAGACACAATGTGTGCTGGAGCTGGCTTGCAAGAGCTGAGGACGTTAGGTTTCCACGAGTCCTACAGGCTAGTTGTTAAACACACAGCCGTTACTAGAGATGAAGTTATCCCATCTTACAATTAAAATGACTCACACTAGAAACAAAGGTAACAGGTACTTAAAATAGCCAGTACCTAGCTATTTTACTTGTTATCTTCGCATGTGAGGTTCTTTGCGTTGATTGTAGCTGTGTTCAGCGATAGCACACCGATGGCTTGAAATGGGCCACATGGCGGGAGTATTTACACCATGGGAATTGGCAAGCACTAAAAATCAAAGCTTTCTTTCTTTTTTTCTTCTTTTCCCCATGCCTTCGAGTGGAGGACACTGGTTAAGAGTGTGGATGTAGGAACTAGATGGCCTAGGGTCAAATCCCAAGTCTGCCACTTAGTAACTGTGAGGTCACTGGCCTCTGACTTAAAGGCTCTGAAAGTAACTTTCCTTCTCAGTGAAGCGGGTGTAGTGACAGTCTTCTAGGGCTTGGCAGAGGTCAAATGAGATGGTGTCTGATGAGTGCTGAGAACAGTGCACGGCACACGGCAGGGGCCTGGGCAAAGTAACAGATGGGATTACTATTGTTGTTATTGTGTGTTCTTGTTATTTGTGGTATTTGATGAGCTTCTCACGCAGGAAGCAGGAACCTCACATTTGTCCCTCCATTCCAGAGACTTCCTGCTGTTGGCTCCTTTTGTATTTTTGCATTTCTCTCTCCCTGCTGGAGGGAAAACCAGGATGAACCACTGTGGTCCCTCCTGTGGTGCCTGGCTCTGGAAAGCTAGTCCTGAAGCCAACACTTGGGACCTGAGGCTTCACTAGTGCAGGCAGACCCCTTGCCCTCCCCACCCCCACCCCCAAAGTGGGAATATGCCCAGCGAGGCACGGCAGTGTGCATACTTACTGGAGGTCTTAAAAGCATATGTGTCTGGGCCCAGAGTGTCTCCAATGATGCTGGGACAGTTAGCAACCAGCCAGAAGGACACAGACCTGAGTCCATTTGGAAGACAGGCAGCAGGCCTGGAATTGAGAGTCCCTGGGGAAGCTGCCCCAAAAAGGGTTGACAGAGAGTCTTTGAGGCTGACAGTGGTCAGGGCCAGCCACAATGGTGACAGTTGGCTTGCACAGGGGCTGGATTGTGTGTCCTGCATGAGGAAGCAAGGGCAGAATTCATGGTGTCCAGCTGCTTCACCAATAGAAGGCACATTAGGAGAATGCTGCCTGGACCCCGGGAGACAGATGTGCTGGCAGGAAGGACAGAGGGTTGAGCTGGCCCCTGAAGGGCCTATTGTACAGGCTGTATCTTGCTGGGTCACGCTGTGTGTGCGAGGGTGCTCCGTCCCTGGTGAGGGTGGGGGTTCAGTCCTGGCCTTGGCCAGGCCTGAGGGAAGCCTGGGAACTGCCAGCAGGAAAGCCAGGCCAAACCCAATACCTCCTGAAAACTGAGGGGTGTGCGTTCTCAATAAAACTCTTTATTTCCCTGTGAGTTTTTGAACACTCAGAGACCACGCTGATCAGGCTGTCAGACAAGGGACAAAAGCCTCTTTATTAGCCATCCCTGTTGATAATTCTGAAAAACGTTTATGAATTTTTTCATTAAAAATATTAGGAAAAGCCCTGGCTGGTGGCAGGAATAGTGGATAAAGCACCGGCCTGCAAACCTGAAGGCCACTGGTTCGATCCCCAGCCAGAGCATATAATGAGGTTGTAAGCCAGGTTTCCAGCCAGGTCCGTAGCTGAAGGCAGGTGAAAGGCAACCATACATGATGCTTCTCTAGTTCTTTCTCTGCCTCTCTCCCTTCCTCTCTCTGAAAGATAATAGATAAAATCTTAAAAAATCAGGAAAGATTGCCACCTCACTATGAGAAATATGCTCAGACTCATAGTCCCTAGATTATAATCATGGTGAACAGTTATTGAATTTTTATTAGGGTGTAAAGCTCACAAATGCAGCTACCATGTCTTTTTTTTTCACCAGTATATCCCTACCCTTAGTGCAGTGCCTGGCACGTAGTAGGTGCCTAATAAACATTGCAATACTTGTTCAATTAAAGAACAAAAATGGGCCATCCTGTGTGCCAGGGGCAGGGGTTTGGTGAAGAGCCCAGATGTGCAACCTCATCTCACTGGGTCTGTGACACAGCAGGCAGAAGATTCTAGTGTTTTGCCTGCTTTCTCTGCAGTCCTGTCTGGAGGCAGGGAGGTGGATGAGATGACCTGTGGGTGTACGCCCCCCCCCGCCCCCCGCCCAAGTGCTGCTGGGCTGCTTCTGCTACCCTCTCTGGTCCTCATGCTGCAGAGCTGTCCCTGATGCCAGTGTCCGAGCTCCAGGCTTCTCCAAGGCTCAGCGGATGGAAATATGGTGACAGACAACTGGTGATGGTCTCTCCCTCCATTGGGGGCTGGACCAGGAGCTGGCTGGGGACCCTGGGTGCTAGGTGGGCTTGATGCTGTCCTGGGTCCCCACTTAGGGATGGATGGTGGTGATGTCTCATCTCTGTGATACTGACTTGTCCTTCAGTCTGGGGATGTGTGCCAAGAAAGCGATTAAGTAGGGAGCTTGCAGATTCCCACGGGGCCCAAGCACTCTAGAAGCTGAAGGGCCTGGTGGTATAAAGACCGGCTTTGTTTCCTGCCTAGCCTGGGACCCTCTTGCTGAGAGCTGAAATTAGCATTCCAATGGGCCCTGGGTACCCTCTGCTGGGCTGGACTGAGATCCTATCCCCGACCATGCTGGTGTGGGGCCAGAGAGGTAGTATAGAGAGACCTCCAAGTGCAGAGGGGAATCTGAGGGGCTATGTGCTCAGGGCTGTGCAGGGGGAAAGCTTGGGGCTCCTTCCCAGTGACTAGCTGTTCACCAGGCCCCTGGGATCTAGATTTCAGGCTCGTGAATTATTTAAAGGCTCTTGAGGAGATTTTTGAGACCCGAAAAAATTTTATTGACTCTAAAATAGGAAAGACAAAAACTCGTGCAAAATGACATTGCCAAATGTCTAATTGAATAACTATAAAACATAATACCTAACGCGGGATTATCTTTTCAAGCCCTTTATCTGTATTTGCTCATTTAATCCTCCCAACAAGCCAATCCTGTGGGGAAGTGGTTTTATTATTCCTAAATTACAGTTGCGGAAGGAAATCAAGGCTCAGAGTAGTTAGAAAACTTTCCCAAAGTCACATAGCAAAGTTGGGATTTGAACCCAGGTGATCTGTGCTTCTCCACACAATTATTATTATTATTGTTATTTTTGAATATTTTACTTATTATTTTACTTATTACTTATTATTTTTACAGAGAGGAAGGGAGAGAGGCAGAGAGGGAGAGGGACATCAATGTATGGTTGCCTTTCACCTGCCTCCAGCTACAGAGCTGGCTGGAGACCTGGCTTGTAACCTGGTTATGTGTGCCCTGGCTGGGAATCGAACCAGTGACCTCTGGGTTCACAGGCTGGCACCTTATCCACTGTGCCACCAGTATTATTTTTTTCACATAATTATTTTTAATATTAAAAAGTTTTTAAATTAATTTATTGTATTACATTTACCCCATCCCCCCCATTTATCTCCCCCTGCCTCACCCTCCCCATCCCCTCTTCCACAGTCAATCCCCTCATATTGTTCATGTCCATGGGTCATTTATACTAGTTCCCTGACTAAACTGTTCTCATTCTTTGCCTCTTTCTCCCCCTCTGCCCTGCACACTGCCAGTCTGTTCCTTATTTCCATGCCCCACCCAATTCTTATGGGCTTAAATGTAACTGATATTTGAGTTGGGCACTGTTGTCCCTGGGGGCCCTACGAGCCCAGGCACCAGGCCAGGCCCAGCTGGGCCCCTTCTGAGGTGCCCAGCTTTCATGAATAAGACCCTGCTATACCACTCAGAGCCTTGGCTGGCTTCCACAATGACCTCAGGCTGCTTCAGGGTGTGTCACCTTTGTGGTGTCCCTGGGCCTCTGACAACCTCAGGCAACTGTGGGTAGATTCAACTCTGAGAGAAAGAAGAGGATGAGAATGAGTTGTAGGTGTATGGTTGGTGGCCTTTGTCCCTCAGTCCACAGATGCCATGGTCTACAAGCTTCTGCTGATGCCCTGCTCCCTGACCTAGCCCCTAATTGGACTCAGGGGGTAACCTGCTCTCCTCTGAGCTCTGTGCCAGCTCCTGATGGGAACCCGTGGAGGCAGATCCAGAGAGTTCTGGGTTTGGGTCTCACCGATGTTCCTCCCTGCTGTGTGATCCCAGGTAAGTGACTTCACCTCTCTGGGCCTGTTTGTTGCCCTGTGAGACGGGGATTGAGCAGTAGTCCCTCCCAGGCTCATGGTGAGAAACGAGATACTTCTTCTAGTGCCTGGCCTGGAGCCCAAGCAGGTAGAATAAGAGCTGCTGTTGTTATTTTGAACAAACATATTTCATGAGTCTGGAGATTAGAAAAATGGGTGAAACTAGGCCAGCCAGCTCTTATTTACCCTCAGAATGTGTCTGTGAAGCAAGGGCTCTTATTACCCCTCCAGTGCAGATGAGGAAACTGAGGCCTGAGGAGGCTGGGTAACTGGTCCAAGGTGATACCACTGCTCCCCCTTCCCCGCTAGGCACGTCTTTACTTGTTGGGGGGTGTCATCACTTGTTGCTGTCCCTGACTGGCAGATGTCCAGGATGCAGCAGTCATTCTAGACCTGGCGATGCACCATCCAGGGTCCCAGGAGTGTGAGAGACCCCTGCCCTGGCCCAGGGGGTCTCTAGCAAGATCTTTCAGTCTTTCATGCTGGTCAGGCTCTGGCTAACTCTGGATGGAGTGTAGGGAGCTTTCACCCCAGGCCTGACCCCTGCCCTCGGCCCCTGACCCCGGCCCCAGGGTTTGTAGTGGGGCTGCTCTGGGCAGGCCCTGTGGTTGGCTCCGCAGACTGGGGTCAGGCACTGAGTCAAAGCTGGGCCCCAGGCTGGGCCTTGGGCGCCTTTGCCCACACTTTATGGCCTTGAAGGTGACACACTGGCCACCAGGGATGCCAGATGCCAGAGCCTTCCAGGGCCTGCCAGGGCTCAGGAGTGCTGCCAGGGCCAATATCCCTGAAAGCATAATTCTCCTTTCTTCCTTACTTGCTCTCTTATTCCACAGGAGTTTGATGGCTAAAAATATGGACTCTGGACCTAGACTTCCCAGCTTCACATCCACGCTCCGTTCCTTATCAGCACAACCTTGGGCAAGGCACCCAACCCTCCTGTGCCTCAGTTTCCCTATCTGTGCAGTGGGAGTAACTCGTAGTGATTGTTCGAACTTAGTGGGTTGTGACTTGTGCTGAGTGTTATGGATGTGGCTGGTGTTGCTGCTGTGACCACTTGTTAGGGACATGCAGTGAGAGGCAGGTGGGGTCCCCCAGCTCACAGAGCCCAGGATCTTCTGTCACCTGTCTCACCAGGTTCTTGTCCCTCTAGACCAGAGCTTGTACCGCTTGCTATAGACTGGATTTGCGCATTCTCTCACCCAGTGCATGAGGATATACATGTGCTGGGCCTGTGCTGGTCATACAGGCTTCTTGTTTTCTTTTCTTTTCTTTTCTTTTAATTTTATTGTTGTTGTATTACATCCATCCCCTTTTTGCTCCCCTCTGTCCCCCTCCCCACCACCCATTCCCCCCAAAGTCAATCCCACCTGTTGTCCATGTCCATGGTTCCTTTATACTAGGTTCTTGTCTAAGCTGCTCCCCTTCCTTGCCTCTGCCTCCCCCCTCCCCGCAACCCCTTTCCCTCTGACCACTGAAGGCCTATTCACTGTATTCATATATTTGATTCTGTTTTGCTTGTTGTTAGTTTTGTTCATTATTGTCCTGTAATGGGTGAGATCATATGGTATTTGTGCTTCACTGACTGGCTTATTTCACTAAGCATAATACTCTCCAGTTCCATCCATGTTGTTGCAAAGGGTACGAGTTCCTTCTTTCTTTCTGCTATATAGATTTGGATACCTTTGATTCCTTTTTCTTCTCTGATGGCTATAGCTAGAACTTCCAAGACAATGTTGAATAGAAGTGGAGAAACTGGACAGCCTTGTCTTGTTTCTGACCTTAGGGGAAAAGCTTTCAGTTTTTGTCTGTTAAGTATGATGTTGGCTTCAGGTTTCTCATAGATGCAGGCTGCTTGTTTTCTACAACCAGGAGGGGGTGCAGAAAAGCAGGAGAGGGGAGGGGGGGAGGAAAAAGAAGGAAGAGGACATGGGACAGTAGAGTATTTTAATACATTTTTTATTTTGGAACATTTTGGATTTATAGAAATGTTGCGAAGTATAGGGAGTGACCATAGGTAGACCTGTCACCCAGCTTTCCCCATTAACATCCTCTATTGCCAGCTGCGTGTGCCGCAGCTGAGAAACCAACATTAACCAAATTCACCTGCCTAGATGGCACCATTTTTCCCACTGATATCCTCTGTCTGTCCCAGGGTCCCACCAGGGCACCACTGTGCAGAGAGATCACATTCCTCAGTGTCCAACTGGACACATTTACACCTGTGCTTATCTGTGTCACCACCCCCAGAACAAGGAGAGGACATTTCTGGCTCACATAAGGCTTGTTCCCAGTTGATGATCCCAAAGATCATGACCTTTCCGGCCATCATGTGGTTTTGCCTGTTCTTGACATTCACACTGAGGGCTTTTGTGTAACTAGACTTTGGCTTCTTTCTTCGTCATTCTCTGTGAGACTCGTCCATGGCGTGCGTGCATTCTGTCCTGTTGCTGGGCCACGTTCTGTTGGCTCTTCACCATTTTCTCTCTCCGTGGTGTCTTTGAAGAACGCAAGTTCCAGGTCCGGGTGGATTGCAGCCTGTCAGCCCTTCCTAGCTAGCGCTTCATTTCTCCCCAGGTCACGGTGTTTCCTTTTCTCTCCTACCAGCTTTGTTGTTGACCTTTCGGGAGGGCTGGCTTGGAGATGAGGAAGGAACTAAGTCCAGGACAAGAGGAGCCAATGTCCTGGTCCCATCAGAAAAGTAAAATGGGTTGTATGAGGGTCACGGGCTTGGGAATAATTTTATCTTTCCATCTTAAAAAATTTTTTTAAAGACAGAGAACATTTTAAACTAACTTCTAATTGAAGTGTAACCAAACGTTTTTAAGTGAGAGTTTTGCATGAAGACCTGGTCTTCCAATTCTTGTGAAATTGAAGCAGGCTGGCAGTTCTGGGCAGACCCCCAGGGCAGCCATCAACCCTCCGGAGGTCTAGGCCTGATACTGGCCCTGAGGTCCCGAGGCCCCTGGCTTCCAGGGAGCCAAGTGGCTCCAGCCCACCCTTTGGGTGGTGGCCTCTCTCAGGCGGGAAACTTCCTGCATATCTGAGTAGCTTCTCTCCATCTTTTCATCACCTCTGCCCTTCTTTTCCTCCTCTGTATTAAAAAAAAAAGGGAATATTTGTTTTCATTTGCCAAATATAGAATAACATTGAGTGTGCTTTTCCAAGTCACGTGTCTCCCCTCCTTTCACAAAGAAATCATGCATGGAGACACACACACCAAGACTCACATACATACACCCTGAGGACTCTTACATGGGATTATACGGGAACACCCCTCATGCACACACCAAGGCACACACATGTACCTGGACATGCAGATGTACATGCACAGATATGCCACATACACACCAGAACACTCATATGCAGGGACATGTGAGGACATCCACCCACACATGGACACGTGCATACACACCAGGATTATTACACATGCACACACTCTGGCACACACTCAGGCTTGTGTACACACATGCATGGGACATGCACACCTGTGTATACATGCATGAGGTCTGTCCAGAAGGTATCCAGTCATGTGGTATAAATAATAGACATTTATTGAAGAAGATATAAGAAACTGTACAATAGGACAATGATACCTATGTACCTCAAAATAGCACCTTGGGACCTCACACAGTTCTCCCAATCACCATCAGCTGCCCTGTTATATCTTCTTGAATCACATCAACGGTCTGAAATCTCTTCCCTTTCAAAGGTGGGGAAAAGCCAGAGGTCAGGGTACCATATCTGGTGTAGGAGGGCTGAGTCACCTGGGTGATTTGATGTTTTGCTAAAAAAACTCTGCACGAGATGCGATGCATGAGTGGGGGTGCTGTCATGATGAAGCCATCAATCTCAGTTGCCCATAGCTGCGGCCTTCTGAGTCATCCCAGTGGTTTCCATGGAGGAATGTTCAAGCTTAAGGCAAAATTTCATGCAGATTTGTTGCTCTGCTCACTCAGTCATTTTGAATGCGACGGCCACACAGTACACATGCTCACTCAATGGCTTATACTGCCCTCACTGACTAGTACAGTGAAGTTGTCATTGTTCACACATGCATATTCTAGTCCACTTTCCATGGCCACCAGGTTACATCGATGTGGCACAAACTGTTCTTGTTATATTACCAATCGCTGGACTTTTTCTGGACAAGCCTCGTATACCAGGATACACCTGTGCTGAGACATGCACGCTCATAAGCACTGAGATTCAAACACACACTGAATGCACAGATGCAGACACCCTGAGTTGATAAACAAGGATGGTAGAACACCATGGATCTGGGGGAAGAACAGAGCTGGTGAGAGGTAGCATTTCCGCAGGCTGCCAGGGGTCCCGTGGTAGAATGAAATGGGTATAGCGATCACAGAGGCGTCTGATGCTCAGCACCTGGAGCCTGTTGTGAGGCTGTGAATGTAGGGTAGCACCTGGTCTGGGCGCAGACCCTCCAGGGTTAAGTTCTGGCTCCATCACTTTCTGGCTGCGTGACCTCGAGCAAGTTATTTAACCTCTCTGCATCTCAGATTAAAGCAGGTGATATGTGTGGCATGGTAACAGCAGAGCCTGGCGCTGCTTGTCCTAGTGTTTATGAAATAAAATATATCCTTCTCACTTTTCCTCTGAGAGGCTAGAACCTGTGCTCCCCTGTCGGAGCCCCCCACCCCTCACCACCCCTCACTACCCCTTTGCCTTCCCCTTGCCTGAAGGCTGTGTTTGGGGTGAGGGTGGCTGAGCCTTTGGGTGGGACTCAGCATTTGGAGTGACTCTGGTCCCAGTCAGTCTGGGTCCATCCCTGCCATTGCGAGGCCCCCGGAAGAGATGTGCCTGGTTGAGCTGGGTGGGCAGGGCAGTCTGGCCCGAGAAGGTGGCCTGAGGGTCTCCTCCTGCTCCTTAGGGGGCCAGACCCAATGGGCCCCAGCAGGTAGCATCAGGCTGGTGGTGCTAGAGGAGGAACAATCTTGATTTTTAGGCAGTTTGTGAGCATTTGATAAATACAGCCATTATGAAAGCTCCAATGGCCTAAGCTTACACTTAGAAAAATTATGTTTATTGTTATTAAATATATATTTCATAGCATAAAATTTATGTTAAAAACAAAGGTCAGAGATACTCAATTCCTAATTCTCTTACTGCATGGCACTCATCTGTGCCCTTGGGTTTATTTATATTGGCTGTGTTCACATGTGGACCTGCCAAGGACAGCACGCTTATTATTCCCAGCTCCATGGGTAGTGAGCCAGCCACAATTAGACATGGGGGCAGCATTTATACCATGAACATTTGCAAGTGCCACACATGAGAGCTTTTTGTTCCTTCTGGTTCTCACCATTGACTCTAACGCCACGGGCCACACACTTCCATTTGGTCCTTTCAATTGGACCCACGGCCACCTCAGACAAGGCCAGAGTCTCTGATTATTCAGAGTACATCCCTCTTCCTTTCCCCCTTTTCCCTAACTTCCAGTCAAGACCCCACAGAAGAACAAAGCCAGGGCTAGCAGCCCCCGTGATGCCCAGGACAGTGTGGACCCAGTGGCTTCATCAAATGATTCCAACTGGCAGATGCTTCACTTCCAGAATGAAAGGTAGGTGATATGTTTAGAGGCAGCTGGCCTGCTTGGGTGTCAGGGCCCAGCTTGCCTGGTTTTCATCTCCGCTGCTATAGACAGACTGTGGCCTCTCCTTGGGGATCACACGGTCCCAAGAGAGGTGGTTTGTCTCTTGTGCAGCTTGGCAGGTCACTGTACTGTTTGTTAGTAGTTACCAGTCTGCTCGTATTTTCTGTTTCTTCCTGATTCAGCCTTGGAAGATTGTTTCAAGGAACTCATCCATCTCTTCCAGGCTCCCCAATTTGTTGGCATATTCATAGTATTAATATTTTTTTACAATCCCGTGTGTTTCTGTGGAATCAGTGAACACTTCTCTATCATCTCTGATATTTTTATGTTTTCTCTTGATGAGCCTGGCTACAGGTTTATCAATTTTGTTTAGCTTTTTAAAAAAACAGCTCTTGATTTCATTGATCTTTTCTTTCTTTTTTTTTTTAGGCTTTACTTTAATGTTTATTGTTTTCTTTCTTCTACTTACCTTGGGCTTTGTTCCCTTTTTCTAGTTTCTTTAGATGTAAGGTTAGATTGCTTTTGGGGGATGTGTCTTGAGGCAGGCCTATATTTCTGTGAATTTCCCTCATCGAATTGTGTTCCATAGATGGTGGGTTGTGTTTTCATTTTCATTTGTCTCAAGGTTCTGTTTGATTTCTTCCTTGATGTCATTGTTAACCCACTCATTGTCTAGTAGCCAGTTATTTGGCCTCCATGTGTTTGTGTGTTTCGCAGTTTTCTTGCCATTGATTTTAGTTTCATACCATTATGATTGGAGAAGGTGCTTGATAGGACTTCAATCTTCAACTTATTGAGAGTTGTTTTGGGGCCTAACATGTGATCTACCCCAGAAATGTTCCAAGTGCGCTGGAGAAAATATACGCTCTGCTGCTTTTGGATGAATGTCCTAAAAATATCCAGTCCAGCTAGTCTATGCGTCATTTAGGGCCACTGTTTCCTTGCTGACTTTCAGTCTGGAAGATCTACCCATTGATGTCAATGAGATGGTAAAGTGACCTACTGTGATTGTATTGCCATTGATCTCTCCCTTTGTGTCCATCAAGATCTTTGCTTTATGTGTACACACCCAATGTACAAGCATTGCAGGATTGATCTCTTTATCATTATGAAATGCCCCTTTTTATCTCTTACTATATAGCCTTTGTTCTAAAGTCTGTTTCATCTAATATAAATATTGTTACCCCAGCTTTTTTTTCATTTTCATATATCTTTACTTTCAGTCTCTGTGTGTTTTTCAATCTGAAGTGGGTCTCCTGGGGGCAGTATATGTTCAGATTTTGTTTTGTTATCCCTTCAACCATGGTATGATTGCAACGTTTAGTCTATTTACATTTAAAGTAATTATTGATATATATGTAGTTATTTCATTGTTTTATGTTTGTTTTTGTATTCCTTCTTTGTTCCTTTTTTATTCTTTTGCTCTCTTGTATGTTATGACTTTCTGTAATGTTGTATTTGGATTCCTTTCTCTTTATTGTATATCTTTATAGATTTTTGATTTGAGGTTGCTGTGTACTTCATGTATATCAAGCTATGTTTACATCAGTCTTTAAGTTGATGACTGCTTAAATTCAGACACATTCTAAAATCACTACAATTTTTACTCACCCCTTCCATGTTTACGTTTTGGCCATTATTTTTACATTTGTGTCTGTGTATTTCTGCATATCCCTTAGTTTATTGTTGTAACTGCCTTTTACTAAGTGCTTATCTTTGTCGGTGAGAATTTACTCATATTTTTAATCTTTTCTACTTAAAGAAGTCCTGTTAACATTTTATGTAATACTGATTTGGTGGTAATGAACTTCTTTAGCTTTTCCTTGTTTGGAAAACTTGATCTGTCCTTTAATTCTACATGACAGCGTTGCTGGATAAAGAAAGCAGTCTTCATTGTAGGTCCTTGATTTTTTCTCTCAAATATTTCATGCCAATCCTTTCTGACCTGCCAAGTTTCTGTTGAGAAATCAGCTGACAGTCTTTTCTGGGAGCCCCCTTATATATAACTAATTGCTTTTCTCTTGCTACTTTGAAGATTTTCTCTTTGTTTTTAACCTTTGGCATTTTAATTATCAAGTCTTGGTATGGGCCTCTTTGCATCCATCTTGTTTAAGACTCTATGCTTCCTGGACTTGCACGTCTATTTCCTTCACTAGGTTAGGGAAGTTTTCCATCATTACTTTTTCAAATATGTTTTCAACTCCTTGTTCTCCGTCTTCTCCCTCTGGTGCCCACATGATGTGAATGTTGGTATGCTAGATGTTGTCTCGGAATTCCCTTAAACTACCCTCATTTTTTGGATTCTTTTTCTTTTTTCTGTTCTGATTTAGTGTTTTCTGCTCCCTTGTCTTTCTGGTCATGGATTTGATTTTCTGTTTCATCTAACTTGATGTTGATTCCCTCTAACATAGTTTTCATTTTAGATATTATATTCTTTAGTTCTGACTGGTTCTTTTTATGATTTCTACTTCTTATTGAAGTTCTCACTGAGCTCATCTCTTCTTCTCATAAGTTCACTGAATGTCCTTAAAATCAATTTTTACTTGGTATCTGGTAGATTGTTTCCAGTTTGTTGAGTTCTTTTTCTGAGTTTTTGTGCTATTCTTTCATTTGGAATATATATTTTTTATCTCCTGTTCTTGGCTCACTCCCTGTGCTTGTTTCTATGTATTAAGTAGATCTGCTATGTCTCCCAGTATTGGCTGAGCGACCTTATATAATAGGTGTCTTGTGAAGTCCAGTGGTCAGTTTCCCTGGTTACTTGAGCCAAGTACTCTAGGGGTATCCTTTGTGTAAGATGTGTGTGCCCTCCTTTTGTAGTTGAGCCTTGATTACCATTGGCACATCAGTGGGTGGGGTTGACCCTCAGGCTGACTAGCTATGAGGGCTGGCCATGTCTACAGCAGATGAGCTATTGTTTGGGGGTTGACCCCATGGAGAGGGAGTCACCTTAGTGGGGCTTTGGTTCTAGCTGAGTCAGTTCTTCAGGTGAGTTGTATGTGGAGCTGCATGTGTAGTGCCCTGGTATAGTCTGAAGTCAGCCACTGGCTGTCTTGGTTCTGAAGCCTCTTAAGAGGGGTTCTGGTGCAAGCCAAGGTCAGCTGCCATTTGTGCCAACTTCCTTATCTGAAGTTGGTTGCTTCTTGTGCTGGGCTTGGAGGTGCTTGAGAGAGGCTACACTGCTGCTAGTGCCAGCTTGGCATCCTTTGGTGGACACCACAGTGTGAGTTGAGGTCAGTTGCCACTTGTGCTGCTCATGCGGCCACTTAGTTGAAGCTATGTTGCAAGCAGCTTCTACAAGGCTTGGAGCCACCTGATAGGAGTTACAATGCAAGTTGAGACTGGCCACCACTTACCCTGTGTTTAGAGATGCTTATCAAGAGGTACAGGTCACACTGAGGCCAGCTGCTGCTTGTTTGTGTTTGTAGACCTCTGAGAGATTTGAAGAAAGTCCACAGTGCATGCTGAGACAGGCCACCTGTGTGGAGTGACTGAAAGGGCTTGGGCTGGGTGTGCAAGGGGGGTGGGGTGGGGGCTCAGGCAATCACCATGGCTGGGCAAACAGTGTGAGCCAGTTTAATGGAGAGCTCAGGTTCAGCATCTGGCAGCCAGGTAGGGGGAGGGCTCAATGAAGGAAGAGTGGTGCCTGCTAGTACTTCTGATCTTAGAGTGGAGCATCCTGACCTGTGCCCCTCCAGCCCGCACCCTGAAGCTAGTCAATTCAGTTCCTCTCCATCTGTCCCTGGCACTTTAAAAAAATCCTCCCCCAGGGACATGCTTATTGATTTTAGAGAGAAGGGAAGGGAAGGGAGGAAGGGAGGGAGAGAGAAAGAGAGAGAAACACATTGGTGTGATAGAGAAACATCGATTGGCTACCTCTTGTGTAGCCAAACCTATAACCTAGGCATGTGTCCTGACTAAGAATCGAACCCATGATCTTTTGGTTTATGGGACAATGCTCCAACTCCTCGAGCCACGCCAGCTAGGGCTGTCCCTGGTACTTTTTGAGCTGCTTCCCCAGCGCTGTACCTCAGAGCAAGTGAGTCTGTGAGCATTGAATCTGTGCATGGGCCCTTTAAGACCCGTAATACTTAGTTCTCCAGCAGCCCTCTGTCTTACCAGATGTAGTCTCTGCTGGTTTTCAGAGCCACATGTGGTAGAGACTTTTCCTGGCACTGGTGCACTGGGGTGGGGAGCCCGGGGTGGGGCTGATACCCTTAATACTTCAGCGGGTACCTCTGCAGCTGAGATACCCCTCCTGATTTTTAACCACTACACTGTGGGGGTGGGACTGTTCTATGTCTCTACCCTACCAGTCTCAATGTGGCCATCTTGACCATAAGTCTCTTCATTCCTTTTTTTGAAATTGTTTATTCGTTGACTTTAGAGAGAGAAAGGGAGAGGCAGACAGGTAGACAATTTGCTCTTGCACCTATTTATACATTTACTGGTTGATTCTTGCATGTGCCCTGACCAAGACTGAATCCACAACCTTGGCGAATGAGGACAATGCTCATACTCCTTTCTATTTCTGACTGCTTTCGCTTAAAATCTGTCTTTTTGAGATCCTTTCATGTTGCTGCGTGTGTTCACAGTTGGCTCATGCTCCTTGTTGTGAAATGTTCTCGACCACATTTTCTTTCTCCATTCTACTTTTGATGGGCTTTTGAGTAGTTTCCATTTTCTGGCCATGAACAGGGCTATGAACATTCCTATACAGATCTTTCTGGTGAATGTCTGCACATTTCTGTTGGGTATACATCTAGGAGTGTAATTGCTGGCTCATAGTATGTGTGTTTGCTTAGCCTGCATTTATTTTCATTTTAATGCTGTTCCTTGAGTATTTTCTCCCTGGAAACTCACTGTAAGAATGCATTGTAATCTCCATTGTGTGGGTGGGACCACACTTTACATAAGCCTTCTCACATTGATGGAGATTTAGGTTGTTGATACCTTTTTGCTGCTATCAGCTATCACTGTCACATTTATGTCAGGATGATCACCAAACAGGAACAATTGAGTGTTCAGGACATGGTCCCTGCCCTCAAAAGCCTCTTGAATTAGATCTGGAGCCAGCAAGTAATTTGAGTGAGGGTGATGGGCTGGGTATACACGTTTTTTGAAAAATTCATGACTCCTTTTGTCTGTTATTTTCTCATATACCAAGACATATTTTGCACAAGCACAGAGATGAATGGCAGCAGTACAGGGTGACACAATAGGGAGCGGTGTGGACTATGGCAGATGGGGAAGCGTGAGCCTCAGCTACAAGTCACAGCCACTGCTCAGCTCTGGTCACTCCCTGCCCCTCGTTGGTGTGGGGAGGCAGGCCAGTACTTTTCTGTTTGGAGAAGCTGGAGATTTGGATTTTACATAAAATCTCCCAGTTTTTAAATGTTGGAAAAAAAAAGGGACTGAGAAACTATCACAGAACAGAGGAGTCTGAAGGAATGTGAGAACTAAATACAGTGTGGCACCTGGATTGGATCATGGAATAGGACGGGAAAACTGGTAATATCTGATTAAAGTTTGGAGTTCATGGAACAGTAATGTGCTAGTGTTGGCTTCTTAGTTTTCTCTATGCACTTGGGCAATGGAAGATGCTAACAATGGAAGAAACAGGGGATCGGGTATTGGATAACTCTCTGTCCTAACTTGGCAACTTTTCTGTAAATCCAAAGTTATTCCAAAGTGAAGACTTATTAAAACACTTGCACACGCACTCATGGCACTGGGCAGTCCTGCGCAAGTCAAAATAACAGGTCTGTGGACTCTGCCTGCTGGCCTTGAGTGTTGCAAATGCGCTTGACCATTCTCTCCAGTTATTTCTTCCCCCTCCCAAGGGTTAAGTGCCTTGGGCAGCTAACTCAAAGCCTGTCCTGGTGACCAGTCTGGGTTCTCCGTCAGAGGCAAGGGGAGTGGCAGGCACTGACGGGGGAGCTGGGTTGTGTCAATTAACGGGCAATGGGGAGCCACATGAAATGCCAGTCCCTGAGCCTGGCCAAGCTCGCCCTCCAGCTCCTGAAGGTACCTCAGGCTGGGCTTGCCCCCTCTTTGCTGACCCCGTGGTGTTTCCTTTGATGCTTTGGGGACGTGCTAAAGGGCACAGAACTTGGAGCCAGACTGCCCAAGTTCAAATCCCAGCTCTACCACTTACCTCCTTGGGCATGTTTGACTTACTGTGGCCTCAGTTTCTGAGTGGGGATGGTATAATAACAATAGTAATACCTGTCTCATAGAGTTGTTGAATCAAACGACTTAACGCAGTAAAAACACAACAAAGTGTTTGGAATGTACCTGGTGCATGCTAAGTGCGCTGTATCAAGGACAGGGCTGGCACTCCTCACCTCACTGACCCTGGTTTCTGACTTGTGACCTTTTCCTAGAGTTGACTCTCTCGGTTCAAACTCTAGATGTGCCTATTTTTAGCTGTATGCACGCAGCCACTTACTTTGTCTGTTCGTGGGCTTAGTTTTCTCATCCAGAAACTGGGGATAATGCTAATGTCCCCTGTAAGTGGTGTGTGAGGGTGGTGTGCCCGGTGCTCAGTACATGCTGGGCCCTCAGCAGGGGCTGTCAGCACCCTGTTTTCATTCGTTGATGCAGGAGCAGGAGGGGAAGGTGGATTGGAAACTGAACCTGTTCATGGCAGAGCTCACCTTTCTCACCTTGTTGCTCCTTCCAGCCTGGTTGATCCTACACACTTTGGCCACCACCAGTGCCCTGAAGGGTGGCTGACTTCCGCAAGTGCTCAGATTTATCCATGAACAGTTATGTCAAGCCCAGGTAGCTGGCTCTTTGGAGCTGGGAGAGGCAGGGAGGTGGGGGCCTCCCCCTAGAGAGGGCGCAGAGAGCTGGGGCATTACATGGACTGGTGGGATCCCAGCTCTGCAGACCACCCGTTGGACCAGCTACAGCTAACTGAGTGAGGCGATGCTGGGCAGGTAAGCCCACTTTGCTGATGAGAAGACTGAGGCTCAGTGAGGTGAATGTGCCCAAGGTTGAACAGCAGTGTGAGGAAGCTAGGATTTTGTGTCACAAACCACACCCTTCTCTCTGAGGAGGGAGAGAAGGGAAAGCATTTAACATGTGTGGCTCTGAGCCCATGAAATTGGCACAGCTACCTATGAGGTGGGCACTTTCTTATTTCTAGTAACAGTTGAGAAAACTGAGACTCAAGGCAGTACACTGCTGATTCAGGTCCTGTCGAGTGATTGTCCTTGACCACTCAGCTGACCTGTCCGCGTTGCTGCGTCTGACACGGGGGACGTGGGCATCCTGAACTGGCTGCTCTTTGGCACAGAGACCCTGGGCCTAGGCTCTGGCAGCCAGGGTTCCAGTCTCACCAAGGGGAGATCCAAGCAGGTGGTTTCACCTCCCCGGGCCTCAATTTCCCCATCTGTAAAATGAGGCTAACGATTGTGACGACCGATGGTGAGTCGATATGTGCGGAGTGCTTAGTGCCTGTGGAGTGCAGTGAACAGTGGACAGGATGGAGGGTTGCTCTGCCTCGGGGCTACAAAGAACAGCCAGGGGTGGCAGGTAGGTTCGTGTGGGTTTGCCTCTCCCTCGGCGCCCTGCTCCAGGTCTCCATGCAGGAGCGCAGGGCGAGTGCCCTGGAGCAGGCAGGCTGAGGTGGGTGACAGCTGTCTGTGGCACCACCAGCCTGGACGGCGGGATCCAGGTGAGGAGGGGCCAGGACCCCAAGGTGCATCAGAACACTCTGTCAGAGGAGGCTGTGAAGCTGTGGAGGTTCGGGTGGGTGGCCTGCACCAGGGTGGGGGAGCCGGTGAGTGCGATGTGTGCATGTGCCAGCAAGGGTGGGCAGGGGCATGGGTGCAGCCTGAAGGCTTGTGTGTATGTCTGTGACCACGTGTGAGTGCCAGATCACCTATGTATCTGTGTGTGAGTGTGTGACCGTGAGTGTCTGTGAGAGTGTGCACTGTGTGATGTACGCTTCAGAGTGAGTCTGTGTATGGGAACATGTATGTCCATGGGAGTGTTTGTGAAGTGTGTGTGTTCCATGAACAAATGCAGACTGGGGTGTATGTGTGTTTATGAGTGTCCTGTGCATCTGTATGCAAGTGTGTGTCTGTGTGTGCATGTCCATGTGGGGTGGGTGTGTTAGAGACAGACTGAGGGTGGCCAAGGGGTGGGGAGGGGAACTCCCATATTCCTCAGCTCTTTAAT